>JAJAGP010002104.1:22500-135295 GCA_025084515.1 Ancistrus triradiatus | reverse complement strand
AGTGGCCTAGCCAGTCTCCAGACCTCAACCCCATAGAAAATTTCTGGAGGGAGTTGAAAGTCCGTGTTTCCCCAAAACATCACTGCTCTAGAGGAGATCTGCATGGAGGAATGGGCCAAAATACCAGCTACAGTGTGTGCAAACCTGGTGAAGACTTACAGGAAACGTTTGACCTCTGTCATTGCCAACAAAGGTTATGTTACAAAGGATTGAGTTGAACCAAAGTTATTGACCAAATAGTTATTTTCCATCATAATTTACAATTAAATTCTTTAAAAATCCTACAATGTGATTTCCTGGATTTTTTTCCCCATTTTGTCTCTCATAGTAAAAGTGTACCTATGATGAAAATTACAGACCTCTCTCATCTTTCTAAGTAGGAGAACTTGCACAATCAGTGGCTGACTAAATACTTTTTGCCCCAATGTATGATGCCAATTTTCCCCCGCTCATAACTGGTCTAAAGCATGATCTTGAGCATTGGAATTTACTTCAGCTCTCCCTGGGAGGTAGGATACATATTGTTAAAATGGCAGTGTTACCTAAATTTTTAACTTTGTTTCAAATTTTGTTTCAAAATATATTTTTAGCAAAATCATTCTTCATAAATATTTATAAGATGTTGTGGAATTTATATGGAATAAGAAAACTCCCAGAATTCGTAAAGAGAGATTACAGAGACATCGTTCATGTGGTGGTTTATCGTTGCCAAACTTTTAGTTTTACTACTGGGCCTCTAATATTCGGACATTGTTATACTGGATTCACTCCTCAAGTGGTCGGGAAGGTCCTATGTGGCTACTTTTGGAAAGGGGATCGTGCAATCTTGTTTCGTTACAAGCCTTATTGTGTTTGCCGTCTCCAATGATTGAACCAGTATCTAGATATGCATCTAATATAATTGTGAAACACCCCATTAAAATTTGGAAACAATTTACGAATGCATTTTCTTTTAAAAAGCCCTCAATATATTCCCCGATAACAAGGAATAATATGTTCACTCCCTCAGTAGTGGACAAAGCTTTTGAGATGTGGGCAGATAATAGTTTGTATTTAGTAAAAGACCTTTTTGTGGATAATACGTTTGCATCTTTTGAACAGCTTAATAAAAACTGGAATATCCCTTCATCACACTTTTACAGATATTTACAGCTTCGTAGTTTCATTTCATCACACTATTCCCAATTTCCTACACTGCCACCTAAATCCCTTCTGGATAATTTATTAGAAAAATATTATTGGCACTGTGTATTCTTTAATTAATTCAGAAAATATGGAACCTTTGTATATACTGAAACAGCAGTGGGAGGAGGAGCTGGGCACCTCATATCTGGAGAAGCATGGGAAAGAGTCCTGTGTAGAATTCACTCTTCTTCTATTTGCGTGAGACATACTGTGATGCAGTTTAAAATTGTTCATCCTCTACATTGGTCTAAAGTAAAGCTAGCAAGATTCATGCCAGATGTTGACCCTGTGTGTGACAGATGTAAAACGGAACTAGCTACTCTTTCGCATATGTTTTGGTTGTGTCCCAAGTTAACACTTTTTTTTGGCAGTCTATATTTTCTTTCCTTTTGGATGCCATAAGAACACCCATCCAGCCCTCTCCTCTTGTAGCAGTTTTTGGAGTGATAGCACAGGACACCAGTATTACCAAATCTGCAAAAGGTGTGCTTGCGTTTGCAACCTTCTTGGCCAGAAGGCTAGTACTGCTTAAGTGGAAGGATAAGTCTCATGTCTTCATTGTTGTGAAAACTCACCTCCCACCCAGTAGGTGTGTGCTGATAATTTAGACAAACAATCAAGTCTGAAGAATTCGTTTGATAAATAATACCGTGATTGAAATTCATCCAAACTTGTCTTACAACATAGCATGTATTGTTTCTAATAACTTTATACCCCTGTACTGGTCATATGGATGTTATGGAAGCTTTCCAGGGTTATGTGAAGTCACACCAACATGTCTTGTACTGTTACTGCTTATAAGTCAAAAGGTTATGTGGAACATTATTTGGATTACTCCTCGATTATCATGATAATTTGGCACTTGGAAGTCTCAACCTAAGCAGTGTGATAGCTGTAATAGGCTGCAATGTGTGAGCTATTAATTTGAGTTCCAAGTCATTACTGTTCAGTCCATTATCACATAAAGGTCTGATGTTAAAATGGCTCACTGATTACTGATTTTCCTACATTTCCTTGCGTGTTGTTTTTCAGTTGGAAAGACTAAATGAGAGAAACAATGATTCGATTAACAAAGTAGTGATTTCAGTTATACTAGTCAGTAAAATGCCTTATGCTGACCCACCAAAATTATACACAGTGATACACAGCTTTAGGACTGATCTTCCATGTAGACTCTCATGTGTGTTTATCACCCTCTTTCAGCCTCCTCAGTTTAAGCTGGACCCTCGGCTTGCTCGTCTGCTGGGCATCCACACACAGACACGCTCCTGCATCATTCAGGCCCTGTGGCAGTATGTCAAGACTAATAAACTGCAGGACTCCCACGAAAAGGAATACATCAACTGTGACAAGTATTTCCAGCAGGTACTGGCCTCTTTAATGTCTATGATCACAGTCACTACTAAGTGTACTACAGCATCTATTAAAGCATGGGGTCTTACTCCCTTCCTAGATCTTTGACTGCCCACGCCTGAAGTTTTGTGAGATTCCTCAGCGGCTCACCAACCTGCTGCTTCCACCCGACCCAATTGTGATAAACCATGTCATCAGGTACTGAACGGCTTTTCTTCATTAGCTAACTTGTGCCTGCCGTTTCTTCCTGCATGCTTAAGAGGTGTGCATTAAATTTCACAGTGTGGACCCCAATGATCACAAAAAGACAGCGTGTTATGACATCGACGTTGAGGTGGACGATCCTCTGAAAACTCAAATGAGTGGCTTCCTTCTGTCAACGGCTAATCAGCAGGAAATAGCATCACTAGACAACAAGGTCAGACAAATTTGAAGAATTGCTGCTTTTAACAGTAACAAATAGCTTTTAAAGGACTCTTTTCTGTCTAATAACTTTTTACCACAACTCCATGGTTTCCTCAGATCCATGAGACAATTGAGTCCATCAACCAGCTGAAAATACAGAGAGATTTCATGCTTAGTTTCTCCAGAGATCCCAAAGGCTATATTCAGGACTGGATCTGTTCACAGAACCGAGACCTCAAGGTGAGAATGCTGAAATGAATACTCTTGTTTAAAACATAATAAATACATTGCATACTTTTCTACTTCTAACCAGCACTTGGGCCAAACTAATATCTCATGCACATTCCAGTGAACTTCTTGTGTTCTACAGAGTACAGATTTTTTTCCCTTGCTTTAACCCCACTTATTCTGGACAGACTTGTTCATTTACAATCCCAAATCAGAAAATGTTGGGACGGGAAATTCCCTTTGATAAGGTCCCTTTTTGAGTCTTGGTCCTCCCAAGGTTGCTTCCTATAACACTTAGGGAGTTTTTACTTGCCAATGTTGCCCTAGGCTTGCTCAATTTGGTATTGGATGTAGATATTAGGAGATAATCTAAACTTGTAAAGTTGCTTTGAGACAATGCTCCATTGTGAAAAGCGCTATATAAACAGATCTGACTTGACTTGATATGATTTCTCTGATATAACCACATGGGGATTACTTTGTCAAACAATAAAATACGGAGTTACATTCACAAATGCCACTTAAATCTTTACTATGCAAAAAGGATTCTTATGTTAACCATGTCCAGAAGCAGCACTGACTTCTCTGGTATCAGAGGCACCTGGGATGGACCATCACACAGTGGAAATGTGCATTGTAGTCAGACCAACCAGTATTCTAGATCTTTATTGGAAGTAAAGGACCATCCAGACTATTATCAGCAACCAGTCCAAAAGCCAGGCTCTTTCATGGTATGGGGTTGGGTCAGTGCCCTTGGCAAAGATCATTTACTCTTCTGTGATGGCAGCATTAATGCAGAAGAGTACACTGAGATTGTATCGAAACAAAAGCTGCCTTCAAAAAAGTAAATGAAAAATGCAACAGCGACAACTCTGTATTGTTGCACATCTTAAGATGTGTCTGCAGGGAAAATGGTACAAAATAACACCTGAAGCGTTTCAGCACTTGGCATCCTTGATACCAAAACATCTTTTAAGTGTTTTTTAGAAAGAATGGCACCATTACAAAGTGGTAAATGTTTCATCATCCCAACTTTTTTGGACTGTGTTGGATGCCTGAAATGAAGGAATGGATGTTTATTAACAAATTAAATGAAGTTGACCAGACAAAGCATGAAATATCTAGGGTTTATAATGTCTGCAATATAATAAAAGTCAAAGTAAATGTAAGATACACTGCATTTATGTTTATTTGCAGTTCCCATGCTGTTCCATGCTGCCCAAAGTTTTTCTGATTTGAGGTTGTATTTGTAATTTATTTTCTGTTAAATTCAGTCTTGTAGAATTTTAAGACTACAGCAGTCCATGAGGAATGTTAAGCTCTTTTCTTTTTAATAATTTAACTGAAATGTACTTGCTTGCACTGCCACACATATCAAAATTGCAGTGCTTATCTAGTCTTAACATGGCGTTCAAATTGTGGATCTACAGGCCTATTGCATCTTTTGGGCATATTAGAACATTATTTAGATATGTATTTTAATACTGGCATTATTCATTTACCTACCTAATTGTATCTGCTCTAATTGTTTTCTATTAGTGTCTTTGCCATCATCACAAATGATCTAATCAATTTCCTCATAAACAAAAGAATATTGGTTGATTATGATTATGATTATGATTCTGATCTCTTATACAGCTTATGACAGATGTGGTGGGGAACCCAGAGGAAGAAAGGAGAGCAGAGTTTTATAACCAGCCCTGGTCTCAAGAAGCTGTCAGTCGTTACTTTTACTGCAAGGTATGTAAAATAAGTACAGCTTCATTTTCTCCGCTATTATATTGCCATATACAGGTCCTTCTCAAAAAATTAGCATATTGTGATAAAGTTAATTCTTTTCCGTAATGTAATGATAAAAATTAAACGTTCATATATTTTAGATTCATTGCACACCAACTGAAATATTTCAAGTCTTTTATTGTTTTAATACTGATGATTTTGGCATACAGCTCATGAAAACCCAAAATTCCTATCCCACAAAATTAGCATATTTCATCCGACCAATAAAAGAAAAGTGTTTTTAATACAAAAAAAGTCAACCTTCAAATTATTATATATTGAGTTCAGTTATGCACTCAATACTTGGTCAGGAATCCTTTTGCAGAAATGACTGCTTCAATGCGGCGTGGCATGGAGGCAATCAGCCTGTGGCACTGCTGAGGTGTTATGGAGGCCCAGGATGCTTCGATAGCGGCCTTAAACTCATCCAGAGTGTTGGGTCTTGTGTCTGTCAACTTTCTCTTCACAATATCCCACAGATTCTCTATCGGGTTCAGGTCAGGAGAGTTGGCAGGCCAGTTGAGCACAGTAATACCATGGTCAGTGAACCATTTACCAGTGGTTTTTGGCACTGTGAGCAGGTGCCAGGTCGTGCTGAAAAATGAACTCTTCATCTCCATAAAGCTCTTCAGCAGATGGAAGCATGAAGTGCTCCAAAATCTCCTGATAGCTAGATGCATTGACCCTGCCCTTGATAAAACACAGTGGACAAACATCAGCACCTGACATGGCACCCCAGACCATCACTGACTGTGGGTACTTGACACTGGACTTCAGACATTTTGGCATTTCCTTCTCCCCAGTCTTCCTCCAGACTCTGGCACCTTTCCGAATGACATGCAAAATTTGCTTGCATCCAAAAAAAGTACTTTGGACCACTGAGCAACAGTCCAGTGCTGCTTCTCTGTAGCAAAGGTCAGGCGCTTCTGCCGCCGTTTCTGGTTCAAAAGTGGCTTGACCTGGGGAATGCGGCACCTGTAGCCCATTTCCTGCACACGCCTGTGCACGGTGGCTCTGGAATCGGCCCTTCTCCACAATCCTCCTCAGGGTCCGGTCACCTCTTCTCATTGTGCAGCGTTTTCTGCCACACTTTTTCCTTCCCACAGACTTCCCACTGAGGTGCCTTGATACAGCACTCTGGGAACAGCCTATTCGTTCAGAAATTTTTTCTGTGTCTTACCCTCTTGCTTGAGGGTGTCAATGATGGCCTTCTGGACAGCAGTCAGGTCGGCAGTCTTACCCATGATTGCGGTTTTGAGTAATGAACCAGGCTGGGAGTTTTCAAAAGCCTCAGGAATCTTTTGCAGGTGTTTAGAGTTAATTCGTTGATTCAGATGATTAGGTTAATAGCTCGTTTAGAGAACCTTTTCATGATATGCTAATTTTGTGAGAGGAATTTTGTGTTTTCATGAGCTGTATGCCAAAATTGTCAGTATTAAAACAATAACAGACTTGAAATATTTCAGCTGGTGTGCAATGAATCTAAAATATATGAAAGTTTAATTTTTATCATTACATTACGGAAAAGAATTAACTTTATTACAATATGCTAATTTTTTGAGAAGGACCTGTATGTGGATGAAGGTTGACATTGTATTTTGCAAAATACTGAAGATTGTTTTTGGAGGCAGTTATAGAGCTGTTTTAAGTTCCTAAATTTGCATTGTTTGCTTTCTTTAAATACAGATCCAACAACGAAGACAAGAACTGGAACAGGCCTTGGCTATGCGTACTACTTAAATCCAGTTTTAATTTGGAGCAAAACTTACCAGCACATTTATTTGCCAGTTAACTTGGAGAAGTTGATCTAGCGATAAATCTCCAACAAACTGGACAATGTCGTCTACATCCTCAAATGTTGTAAAACCCTTGTGGCAAAATAATGCCAAAATGCTACCATGTTATTTAAGGGACAGTTTGTATATGTTGTTACAATTCAGTGTTGAGTTTTTAAGTATTATCCAAAAAAATGTTTTGAATATCAGACTGTCTGAAAATTTGTATGCTACAGTATGGCATAAATCAGAGGCTACTCATTTAAATGCCATGTGTGATCAAGCATGGCTGCACAAGTGTGTTTTTTGACTGAAAGGTGTTTTTTGACTGAAAGGCACAATGTAGTCTGTCTCTTTTGGAAAATAATGAGTTTAAACCTGGGACAGTATTGAAAGGCTGTCTACTGTGAAATTCTACTATGACTAAGCTGCATTTGGTTTGGCAGAAGGTCATTTGGTACTGTATGTGAATACTGTATGTATTAACAGGCACATCACTTTGCATTCTGCTTTGTCTTAAACCACGTGTCTGTAAACTGATGCACTGTGTAAACTTTTAGCTCATAACAGAATCATAACAGAATGATTTTCGTGACTGACTGGTTGAAATAAACCATCTGAACTAGCTTATGGAGATTCTCCACTGTCACATTTTGGTATAATGAATTAGACCAGGTTAGATTAATAGAAACCTTTTCTGTTTTGTGATGTGAGTTCATGTAGCAACTAACAGAATAGCAGACAGTTCTGGGCCAAATATGGCTCAGTTTAGGCACTTATGACTCAGTTATTGCAATGACAGGTGTATTGTGGGACTTTATCCCAATTGTTGATAGCCACAGTAAAGTTCATCATGGCATTCATACTCGTGAATGCGTGAGACCTACTAGTAATTTGACACGTAGTAATCTACTACATTGTGGCCTGTCGGGTGCAGATCTGGCTGTGCCTGATAACCAGATTTGGTTGCGATCATTGAAGCCATTCCATGGCAGTATGTAGGCTGAGAAAAAGGCCAGTGTGGCCAAAACTGGGCCATCACTCATTTGCTATCAGGGTAAGGACCTGGTAGAGAAAAGCTTTATAGTGGATATTTTAATCTTTTTTTTAGTATCTTCATGACCAGTTTTTTTAGGTGTCATTTTGTTTCTGGCTTTAATTGTCAATAAAATTCATTGGCCTTGTTATTGTGATCACAAATGATCACACAAATGCATGTTGCATGAATACAAATAGGCCTGGTTTTAAGAAACAGCTTAGCATGAATCGGTTAGTGTTGTAACTTTGTTGCCTTAAAAGCTCAATGATGATGCAAATGGGAAAAAAGCATTTACCAAAGGTTTAAATGCCTGTAAATTTAATTTTGTATGATTTTTTACATATTTTATTTGGGCAGTAGGGTCATATGCATACTCTAGTCATGATAGCCTGAGGCAAAGGCGATGGCACCATTGTTGTACCTATTAGATGGATCTGTCATGAATACATACAGAAAGGTTCATGTGTCCTAAAAGGGTACTAACGTTGCCTGAATAGGTACAAATGTAATACTGTATATGAGGTATTTGTGTGACATGGCATTGAGTCTGCTCAGACATTGAGTATCAGGATTGTACATTCAGGGACATTAGTCCTGTACTTTTTCTAATGATGTTATATTTATAGTGACTAAAACTTGTGTTTTCATGTGGCAAACAATTGATATGTAATGTCAATAAACGCATTTGATTCATCAGTGTGATCTGAGGAATTTGATTTACTGAGCTAATTTACACTCACTGATTATTTTATTAGTTTCTTCTTGTTTCTGCACTTGTTCGACATTTTATTAGTTCCACTTACCATGTAGAAGCACTTTGTAGTTCTACAATTGTCGACTGTAGTCCATCTGTTGCTCAGCACTGACACTGATGTGGTGGTACTGTGATATTGTGTGTTTTGCTGGTACACTTTCGACATATGACTGCAACCAAATCACAGCCACGATGAGATAAGACACTCCGTCTCGTGTTCTATAGTTGAAATATAGAATATTCTAAAGGTTTCATAAATTTGAAAGGGCTCAGTCACCACTATATACAGTGGCAAAAAGTATTTAGTCAGCCACTGATTGTGCAAGTTCTCCTACTTAGAAAGATGAGAGAGGTCTGTAATTTTCATCATAGGTACACTTCAACTATGAGAGACAAAATGAGAAAAAAAACAGGAAATCACATTGTAGGATTTTTAAAGAATTTAATTGTAAATTATGGTGGAAAATAAGTATTTGGTCAATAACAAAAGTTCAACTCAATACTGTAACATAACCTTTGTTGGCAATGACTGAGGTCAAACGTTTCCGGTTCCAATCTTCACCAGGTTTGCACACACTGTAGCTGGTATTTAGGCCCATTCCTCCATTCAGATCTTCTCTAGAGCAGTGATGTTTTGGGGCTGTCGCTGGGCAACATGGACTTTCAACTCCCTCAGTGCTCTCACTGATGGAAGGAGGTTTTGGCTTAAAATCTCATGATACACGGCCCCGTTCATTCTTCCCTTAACATGGATCAGTCGTCCTGTCCCCTTGGCAGAGAAACAGCCCCAAAGCATGATGTTTCCACCCCCATGCTTCACAGTAGGTATGGTGTTCTTGGGATGCAACTCAGCATTCTTCTTCCAAACACAGCTAGTTGAGTTTTTACCAAAAAGTTCTATTTTGGTTTCATCTGACCACATGATATTCTCCCAATCCTCTTCTGGATCATCCATATGCTCTCTGGCAAACTTCAGACGGGCCTGGACATGTACTGGCTTAAGCAGGGGGACATGCCTGGCACTGCAGGATCTGAGTCCCTCTCGGCGTAGTGTGTTACTGATGGTAGCCTTTGTTACTTTGGTCCCAGCTTCTGCAGCTTATTCATCAGGGTCCCTCTGTGTAGTTCTGGGATTTTTGTTCACCGTTCTCATGATCATTTTCACCCACACGGGATGAGATTCTGGTGTGGGGCCCCAGATTGAGGGAGATTATCAATGGCCTTGTATGTCTTCAATTTTCTTACAATTCTCCCCACAGTTGATTTATTCACACCAACCTACTTGCCTATTGTAGATTCACTCTTCCCAGCCTGGTGCAGGTCTACAATTTTCTTCCTGGTGTCCTTCGACAGCTCTTTGGTCTTGGCCATGGTTGAGTTTGGAGTCTGACTGTTTGAGGCTGTGGTCTGTCTACATCTGTCGCTGTCTGTCTGTCTCTCTATCTATTTGTATATCTGTGTCTACCGATACATCGATAATTGGCAAAATGCAGAATACTTAATCATTCTGGATATAAATTATGGTTATAAATTATGATTCCTCAGCCCACTTAACCAGTTGTTAATATGACTCGTGTGTCCAGTAGAAGTGGGTGTGCTCAGTGGATAGTAAGACGATTTGGCATTTATAAACAGGTCACTAGCAGGAAACATTTGAAGGACTACTTTGTAATACACATGTTCAATAAATTTTCATTTATTCATTATCAATGTTAGTGCGTTTCATTCGATTCCAGCAACTCCTTCTTGGTGAGGTTTTTTTTTTTTTTTGTCAGAGTGTATATATCTGTGCTTGATGTAACTCAAATTAATTTTCTATTGTTTTTCAATACTGAATATGACAACACACATATTTTCAACTATTCATAATTAGTAATGCACAATCTCAGTCAGCTTTATGTCATGTCTTTCGGCAGTTACTGTTACTCAGTCGTGTTATTGTTTATATGAGTAACAGAACTGAGACTTCAGTACAGAATGAGCAAATACATAAAATGTAACCACATGGCATGTAATAGCATTAGGACACTAAGCACATTCTAATGATTTACAAAAAATGTATTTTACAAGAAATAACATCTAAAAGTAATTTAGACAACAGGATACTAAGTTGAGACTGTTCTTCTCAATCACAGTTACAATATCATCAAATATATAGGAAAAAATAAGGAAACGTATTGTAAAGTGTAACGTTGGGGACCAGGGACAGCTGATAAATACTATGTCAGTGTTCTAGGTAGGTTTTTAGTAATGTTTAAAATTATATATCTTAAATTTCCATAAAATTTTTTACAGTTAAATGTTCTGCGGATAATAATGGCTCATATGTCTGAATTTATTTTGCATTTCAACCATTTAAAAAATACTATAATTTGCAGCCTCATTTTACATGTTATATTTATCTCTGTAGATGTTGAACAGAACGGACAATAAAAAATGAGGAATGAATAAAATGAATCACATAAACGAAAGTAAGCCATTATGCCAGTGACAAGCGACTTTACAGGAAAATAAGCCCAAAAGTAATAATCTGTTTAATGTTCAAAATGATGGACAGGTGCTTCACGCGTTTGATTGGCCAATGCAGTGCATGATTGGCATCTTATTTCCGTTAAATACTTGGCCCTCTCTTTAAACGATTGGCTTATGCAAGAAACGGTCGCCAGTGTCTCCGCCCACTCCTCACGCCCATCTGTTCTCATGCCGCAGTTGCAGAAACAGTACTTGCGTGATTGCGCATATGTACGGTAGGTGGCGGTATGCATAGACAGGCATTTTATCCGCTATTAAGCCAACAGAAGAAGAAGTCGAAGAAGAAGCCGGCATCGAGCACGCGCGGTGTTGCTCTGAGCTATGAAGCGGTTTCTTTCTTGCTAGCTTAAACCGGGACCGTTCAGCAACAAGACACCGGAAAGGTAACTGTATAAACACGATATCTCTAATTATAGCTCTTTAATCCTATTATAAACGAGGCTGTTACTGTTCTGGGAAGGATTGGCTTAAAATTGACGTTATGTCGAGCTTTGTGAATGGACTCTCCCTGCCTAACAGAGCGACGATGCAGGCCGCCGAGGCTCAGTCCCAAATAGCCAAAGCGCTGAGTTAGGTGCACTATTTGTATGATGTGATTATGGCCTCTGCACTCTATATAGTCCACTCGGAGACTTATAGAAGCGTAATTTGGGATCCCGCCTGATGTGCCGGTATAGTGGGGAAACAATGCGGCTGTAGGCGAGCAGATCATCACGCGGTTTCGTAGCTCATGTCTGTCGGCCTGAACTTAATCACCATTTCTGTTCGCTTAGGTTTGCTTAAACAATCCAGTCAGATACGCGCACTTTCATTAAGTTATACTATTCTATTCTAACTAGTCATCTGTTAGCCAAGTGGCACGTTTAGCATTAGCTTCCGTCGTCGTTGGGCCTCTTTGAGATCGCCTTCTGTTATCCATGAAACGATGGATACGGTTTCTAATACTTTTGTAAATTAAGAAAGGTAAAACAAATGTTGAACAAGGCTAATCTGTGGCGTTTCGGCTAGTCGTTACCTGAAGCCATTCATGATACACGACCGTACTAAATAGCAGGGGCGTCACCAGACCCACTTTTGCTGGGGCACGTGTCCCAGTAAAGTGTTTCTTTGCCCTACTGAAATTAAAAACTGAGATTTATTTGCTGAGCAGAACCAACTACAGGCCGTGCCACGCAAATTCACTACAGGCACTACATTTCCCATAATGCCCCATTATCTTGCCATATGCTTGAGCGGCTAACGTTTTCAGTCAGAGCCAGTTTGGTTGTCTTTCTGACAAATGATATAAAAACCGAAACAGTCAATACAACATAGTATGGAAACGATACAGCCACTGAAGTGCTGTGCAAAGTGTAAATTCGACTTGGGGAAATAAGTTGACGAGTAAATGGTGTTGTGCTTTTTCAGTGTTATACTGGTTATATAATTGTTTGAACAGTGCTATCTCTATCCACAAAGAACCACGGTGACCACGTGTGTGGTTTCTTTTTTTAAAAATTATTATTATTTTTTTAAATAGATTATAAACAAATAGGACCATACCTGATTTCACTGTTGAATATGGGCTTTTGATAATGTACTTGAGTATTGTGTTTGTAATGAAACCCTGGAGCTTCTGGATACTTATTCTTATAGGCCTTTAATATGTTAGTCTGTGGGCTGTGGTAGCCTAGTGGTTAAGTTACTGGACTCTGGACCAGAAGGTCCAGTGTTCAAATCCCACCTCTGCCAAGCTGCCACTGTTGGGTCCTTGAGTTTTGTAAGATTGTACCAATTGTAAGTTGCTCAGGGTAAGGGCGTCTGCTAAATGCTGTAAATGTAAGTGTAGTCTTTACTTCTGTCCTACAGTTTGCTGCGTCTTTTGGACTTAAATTCCTGTTACCCGAATCCTCAGTCACAATGCCATCCGACTTAGCTAAGAAAAAAGCAGCAAAGAAGAAAGAGGCAGCAAAGGCCCGCCAGCGGCCAAAGAAAGCTGATGAAGTGAACGATGAGGGGGAGAAACCAGAGAGCCAACAAAATGGTGTGACTGAGGTCAATGGTAAGTATTGCTTTACTAGAGCTCTGTTAAAGCAATCTCTAATGCTGTTAACTGAAGATTTGAGATGTTGCCCAATACAGGATGATATTTCAAAATGTTATGATAATTCAAGAGACAGCTGTCTGAAATAATCTTATTTTGGCCTATCATTAAAGTCAGTGATGCATGTTCTGGTCTCATCAAGCAAAGTTCTTTTAAGGTAGATAAACGTGGGCTCTTGGACTCCTTTAACACCTGGTCTATTGATGTGCGTGTTGTCTGGATGGGATTTTAAGCACACACATTTACACAATAGTCAATTGTCTCCATTCAGCTAGGCTGAATCCTTTATCCTGTGTAATATGTAAATCGGTGCATAACACTGGACCACCCAATTTAAATGATCACTACATGATCACACATGGATGGTAGCACCAGCTTCAGAAGGTACTGTTTAAATGGAGATGGCTGTTTAAGCGTTTCATACAATGGTGGTGCTGATTGTGGTTGTAGCTACTACAATGAATAGATCAGTTTATGCATGATGGGGTCAGTGAAGACTGGTGGGAGCTGAATGTATGAAAATGTACGTTTCTTAGATTCACCAGCTGTGCCCGCTCCATGATTTGGTTGGCCATGCAGGGCAGGACCTCAAGGGTGACATGGGCTGTGTTTTAAAATACTAGGTGGTGTTTTGGTCATCAGATGCGTCTTGGAAAGATGGATGTCTGTACGTGTTTAATATGTGCATCTCAAATCTCTTCCTGAAGTGATATCCTAATAGAAACCATGCCCTCAGTGATATCAGGAAACAATTCTACAAAGACCATAATATGCAAGATCTCTCTGAACAAAATTCCTCAAAAAGATTCTTTACTTTCTAGACCATCTTAAGATTAAAAGCCAAATCTAGCATGTAAATGGTCCTTGCACTCTCTTCTACCTAGAACATTTCTGAACCTGTCTTAATGCCATGTACATAGCCTATCTGTGCTGGAATGGCAATACATACCAGTCAACAATAACCTGCTGAAGTGGTTTAAGCAGTCAGATTCTTTTTAGCTAGAAATTCATCTAGGGTGCATTTACACGTGCATTTTTGTTACTTGGCCCAATTTGGATAGAATTCCCTGATTCAAGAAGCATGAAATTACCTAGTGTAGGTGGGATGTTGGACAGCTCAGACTTAGTTATTTATTGTAAAAAAAATAATAATTGTAATATTGTGAATGTTATAAATATATTATCGTAGACTGTGAATGGTGGATAGTTGTTGTAGGGAATTCTTTTACCATGATGTTTCTTTGGCTTTAAGATGAAATCCCTCAAATATTTTCTTGATCAGCTTGGATTTCTCATTCACAGGAGTTGACAGCTTAACAAAGGAGCTGGACGAGTTTGAGCTAAAGAAGACGGAGGCACGTGCTGTAACAGGGGTGCTGGCGTCCCACCCCAACAGCACAGATGTACACATCAGCAGTCTCTCACTAACTTTCCATGGACAGGAGCTGCTCAGTGATACCTGTCTGGAGCTCAACTCCGGCCGTCGTTATGGCCTCATTGGCCTTAATGGAACAGGTACGCTTAAGTGTTGTGATGTCTTTGGTCCTAAGTGAGTTAGTGTGGCAGAATGCAATCCAAGCAGTTATCTGGTAAATAAACTGACAGCTACATGTGGGTGGTTGAGGAATAGGGCGACGGAAATGTTTGCCAAAGCACATATTGTTAAGCAGACAGTTCTGTGACGGAGAGAATATCAAGTCTGCTTTGTGAAGACCATTAGTGTTTAATCCGAACAGCAGCAGTAATGTGCTACCCTTTAAATGAAAGGGTAGCATAGTAAACAGTAATAAATGACGTGTTTTGTTTGAGAAAGATTAAAGTGTGAGAGAATAACAGGCAAGATGATTAGTGTAAATAAACACTAACCTAAATGCTGTCTTGCCACCTTCGAAAAAGACATTGCCTTTGGCATACATTGTTTAAAGTATTCTGCAGGTAGATTGTTGGGACTCATTATGGACAACAAACCAGGGCTGGGGAGCTGACAACAGAATTAGACAATATATAAGATGGTAATCAGATAACAGCTGGAGTATGGGGAGCAAGATGTATGGTTCTGCTAGGACATCATGCATAAAACAGATGCAATTCACCACCAAGGGCTGGGCGTTCAGAGCCTCACCAGTCCAAAGCTTATGCACAGAGGCCGACAAACTATCACTGTACAACAGAAGAATAAAACTGGCCCTACAGTATATAGTGAAAATCAACAAAACAAATAAGGTCACCTAAATGTGCAATATTCAGTCCTGAAAACCAATATCTGTATGAAACAAGTCCAATGTAACTCATCCCATGGAAATCCCAAAACCAAGTAAAGACCTGAAACGAAATTTGTCATACCACAAAAACATGAACTCCATTCCCCCTTGGAAACACCAAGAGTTGGGTATAGTCAAGGGCATAACACAAAAAAGAAAGCGGAGACTTTCCTGTGCACTTGAAGGAAGATTCTGTGAAGTAAGAGAAACTGAAAAAAGTATCTGAAGCGATGATTGTTTGGAACACCCAGTATGGGCAGAACATCCCAGAGCAAAGATCAACATTTACTGCAGAAGCCCAGGCAATTTTCATGTCACTGGAATATGAAAAAAAAAAAAAAAAAAAAAATATATATATATATATATATATAACAGAGAGAGAACGAAACACAATGATCTGTACAGACTCAAAAGCATGCCTCAGCACCCAATAGTAGACTCATCCAATCATATCAGACATTATTCAAAAGATACATTTGCTAAAAGAAAGGAATTGTGAGATAATTATGTAATATTCCTGGATGCTGTGGACTAGAGGGACATGAGAAATGTGACACGACAGCAAACAAAAACTGAACATTAAAACCAAAACCTCCCCAAAAATTCTTGATACTAGAATGGAATGAACAATGGAAACAACAAAATATTTTAAATTAAACCTAGACATAGCAACAAATAATACAAAATACCAAGAAAGCCGATGGGACCAGAGCACATGCCCACGGTGTGCAGTCAGACATGCTGGCTTTACATTCATGTCTAATTAAAGGGGAGGAAACATCAAAATGTCTTGCGTGTATACTACCTTAAATATAAAGGATGTTATACAGCATAGAACCTGAAAGACATTCAATACCCTACCACAAAAATCTGAAAACCAAAAATTAATTTATTGTTCTAAAGATCCACTTACACAAGTTAATTGTAACATAATAGCTGCTGTTACAGTCCTACCAGATACAGGCACACTGGTGTAGGAGTGCTGATGATCAGGACTGTAACTCGCTCTGTAGGCTTGAGACATTCTTCCATTAGGTTGCCTGCTGTAGGAATGGGCAGTATGCCAGGGTTTTTATTTTTATGACTCTATAATCTGCCTTAAGAGAGATGGCATACCAAACACAATTGACATGGCATCCTAATTTGTTTTAACAACCAGGTGCTGCTGTTAGCTCGGTTCATGTTTTCCATGATGAACACAAATAACCCAATAATAGCTTACAGAGGAAGTAGTTCAGTAGCACTGCTGATGACACAACAAATCAATTTTGTGTGTGTGTATGTGTGTATGTGTGTATATATATATATATATATGTATGTATGTATGTATGTATGTATGTATGTATATATATAAAATGGCACTTTTTATGATGAGTATTGTCTAAGAAGCTTAACAAATAATGAGGTAAACCTTGATGACCAATCTCTTTGGGTAACCTAGATGTTTTATCTTTATAAAATATTTTATAACCATTTGACCCCCTTTAAAATGGAAAGTAGCCAAAAGAGAATGCCAAAAGTGAGATATCTTGGAACGTCATGCAAGTGCATCAGCTCTGCAGTTGGAAATAGAACCAAGTCAAACAGTAACAAAAAATACATTTGAAAGGTTGCTGAATCATTGCCATTTTACCTTATCCAGGATATGAAACCTAACAAATTGGTCAAAAAATTAGGGATTTCTGTGTCTTGTACAAATGTACTTGTGTGACGTGCACAAATGCAGAGAGAGAATGAAGTCCAAAATTAACTCAGGCTTTTGTCACTGCTAGTCCGCATAGAATTTTATCATGGCATAAACAAAGGAGATTCCTGAGTACCTCAGAGAAAGTTGAGGTTCATCAGGCTGGAAAGGTTTACAAAACCATCTCTAAAGAGTTTGGATTCCAATCCACCATAAGACGGTTTCTGTACAGATTTTAGATATTCAAAACCATACCCTATTGTCATGAGAGTCCTGGAGATGGCCCACAAACTGAGGAAGCGGAAAACTGATGTCTTCTGTTGGATCCCCGGCCATTGTGGACTTCTGGGGAATGAAAAAGCTGATTGGGCGGCTAAGAAAGCGATGGGCACGCCGATCACAGATTGTAGTATCCCTCCAGACGATATTAAGCCAGTATTGTCCAAGAATGTGAAGGACAGATGGCAATCGGAATGGGACTTGAATTGTTCCAGCAAGCTGTACGAAGCCAGCCCATTATCGGAAGGAAGATGCTGACTTGCCTCACAAGCCGATGGGACCAAGTGGTGTACACCAGATGCCGCATTAAGCACAGTAGACTGACCCACTCGCATTTTAGTAGAGGGTGTAGCGACCCCAACTTGCACTACCTGCCTAGTTCCCCTATCAGTAAAACATATTTTACTAGTGTGCTGCTTTTGATACTGAGAGGCAACGACTTTTTATAACCCCTACCATTTGGGATGTTTTTAATACTACTAAAGCGAAAAGACTGCTTAGTTTCCTCTCAATTGTTTGACTTAAACATTTGATTTTATGCTTGGTGGTTGAAACCTAGTTGTGTGATGCTTTGTGCTTTGCTTCATCACCAATGAATTGTTTTCCATGACCGTTCCTGCCACGGATATGGCCCATTGGGCAGTCATGGCATTAAACACCTAATACCTTGCCCTTACCCTATTCAAAACCATTGTTACTTTCCCCAGGAGTGGTAATACAAACAAAGTTCGCTCCAAGAGCAAGGCGTGTAATAGTTTGTAAGGTCACAATGGAACCCATTAGCTTTGCGAATAGGCTAAAATCCCTCCAAGGCAATGTGCAGGTCTGATCAGCAGTTATCAGGAACACTTAATTGCAGTTATTGCTGCACAATGGGCTTACAACACACTGAATGCAATGGTTCACAGTTTGGCCACTCCTTAATATTGGGTCACTTTCCTCCATAAGTAAATTAACAAGTATAATATTTGTGCAATTGGGTTCTCTCTATCAGTCTTAAGCACTTGGGATCTGCTGTTTTTGGTATATTAATGCAGAAATATAGAAAATTCTGTAGGGTTCTGTAGAACATGGTGGCGATACCCTTTTGTTTACGTATTGTTGAAGTGAACTGCATGTTTACGGTTCAGCTAGCCTATGTGATGTCGAAAAATTGATATCATGGCTTGTGACCCAGCCACAAAATATACCAGGTTGTCTTACCCATAACTAGCTTTTATATAAACGTCATGCGTATGTTTTGTAAATCTACCCCATCTTTCTGTTATCCAGGTAAATCCATGTTACTGTCAGCTATTGGTCACAGAGAGGTGCCTATTCCAGAGCACATTGACATTTACCACTTGACACGAGAGATGGCTCCGAGCGAGAAGACTGCGCTGCAGTGCGTCATGGAGGTCGATGAGGAGAGGATCAAGCTGGAGAAAGAAGCCGAGAGGCTTGCTCATGAAGACTGTGAGTTGTGTTTTTCCTCAATCCTCATCAGGAGTTGAGATCTCTCAGGTGTTCACCATGTTTTCATAGGGGCCATTCTGGTTGTCATGGCATCCTTTCCTAGGCATGGTACAGCATAGACTTCTTTCCAAATATGCTCCTTAATGTCTTGTTTAATGGGGCAGACTTCACTTGAAGAACACTTACTGTCAAATGAGCAATTCTGGTATTTGTACCTTTCTGTAGCCAAATGCTTGATCCCATTTTTCCCTTTGCCGACCTGTTAGCTGAGTGTGAAAAGCTAATGGAACTGTACGAGCGACTGGAGGAGCTGGACGCAGACAAAGCAGAGATGCGAGCCTCGCGTATCCTCCATGGTCTTGGCTTCACCACCGCAATGCAGCAGAAGAAGCTGAAAGACTTCAGTGGTGGATGGAGAATGCGTGTCGCTCTCGCCAGGTAAGCCTCCTTGCACTTCAGTTAATCACTCATGGCACCATCATGTATTGTCTGCGGAGTTGACATCAGGTGAACCCAAGGTGTTTCTGGATCTACAGAAATATGATGAAACAAAAGGCCGAATGAAAGCGCAGTCACCTGCTGTGTGTCTGTGCGATGACAAAAACTGTCAGAAGCGTATCTTTCTGATTTCTGTAGCTTTAGGATCATGTACTGTTGTGTAAAGCAAAGCATGAGCTGTTAAATTAGCTTCATGTCCTTCTCTTTGTTCCCAGAGCTCTGTTCCTCAAACCCTTCATGCTGCTCTTGGATGAGCCCACAAACCATCTGGACCTGGACGCCTGTGTGTGGCTGGAGGAGGAACTGAAGGAGTAAGTTTAAGTAGTATATTCTCATCTTGGGAGTGTCCGAAGGATTTCTGACTGGCTCTGTGACAACTGATATGATGTAAACAAAAGGCCGAATTGTAGCCTCATCGTCAAGCAGTTTGTTTCTCAGTACGGTTGAGTCTTTGACAAAAACCAGACCGAAGCGTTTATCTGATCAGCTTGAGCCAACTAGTGAATGTTCTTTATTCAGCGTTTTATTTCAGTTTTTAATTCTCATTTTTATTTCTTCTTCAGGTTCAAACGAATTCTCGTCTTGATATCCCATTCTCAAGACTTTCTCAATGGTGTGTGCACCAACATCATCCACTTGCATCAGCGCAAGCTCAAATACTACACGGTAAGAATGGTGCTTCATCCTGTCCAGTTTCACCCTTCAAATGTCCAGTTGAATTACCAATATAAGGTGAAGAATTTTATCTTGGCAATCTTCACTCACCTCTTCAACCAGTCGGTAGCGCAAATGCTTGTCTGCAGTTTGCTAAAGATCACGTGGACAAGCCAGAAGGCTATTGGAAGAATGTTTTGTGGACGGATGAGACAAATCTAGAACTTTTTTATTTAAAAGAAAAGCGTTATGTTTGGAGAAAGGAAAACACTGCATTCCAGCATAAGAACCTTATCCCATCTGTGAAACATGGTGGTGGTAGTATCATGGTTTGGGCCTGTTTTGCTGCATCTGGGCCAGGATGGCTTGCCATCATTGATGGAACAATGAGTTCTGAATTATATCAGAGAACTCTAAAGGAAAATGTCAGGACATCTGTCCATGAACCGAATCTCAAGTGCAAATGGCTGAAACTCAAATACTTGATACTTGCAAGGTGTACCTGATAAAAATGTGTGCAATTACAGAATTGACAATGCATGCCCATCTTGTATTAAGACCACCAAAGTGAACCACAGCTAAATGGTGTAAAAATCAGAAAATGGCATATTGCCGTTCATGGTAATATTGTGTGCCTGTATTTTGTAGGGTAATTATGACCAGTATGTAAAAACCAGAGAGGAGCTGGAGGAGAACCAAATGAAACGCTTTAATTGGGAGCAGGACCAGATTGCACATATGAAGGTGAGGTTTCATTCTTAAGACCACATGTCCTGTTATTTTGGGGGTGGGGGAAGTTCTTGTGAAGCTGGGCCAGAGCGCTGTTTCAATTTTTTATAAGAATTAACTGTGCATCCATGTTTTGTTAAGCATGTTCAAACTTCAAGGTTTTTTTAATTTATTTAGAACTACATAGCTCGGTTTGGTCACGGTTCTGCCAAGCTGGCCCGCCAGGCTCAGAGCAAAGAGAAGACGCTGCAGAAGATGGTGGCCTCGGGGCTGACTGAACGTGTAGTGAATGACAAGGTGAATGATTGAGCTCTTATCCGTGGAATGCTTGAAGAGAAGGATTGCTTCTTATACTTTAATCACAGTTGCTGAAATGATCTGTACGATTGCCCTTCAAGTCCCAACATGGTTCTTCCTCTTGCCTTTCAGACACTGTCTTTTTATTTCCCTGCCTGTGGCAAGATCCCGCCTCCTGTCATCATGGTTCAGAACGTTAGCTTCAGATATTCAGATGAGACGGTAGGGATGCTCAGTCTGTGTAACTAAAATCAGTCCCTCATTGATTGTGTTCTGTAGGTTAATTTAGATGATGTGTATTTGTTTAATAGAGATGCACCGATTGTAACTTCCTTTCCGGTTTTTCAAACACATGGCAGACTCAATTTTATTTTATTATACTTTTTTTTTTTTTTTAAAGAGTTAAATGGCGGCATACAGAATTCATTCAACTTTTTCCTTTAATTTAAACTTCACTGCTAAAGAAAGATGGCAGCAGCTGCTGGCTTGTCTGGCTTTGCACTCGCAGCAGAACTAGCTTTAGTATTGACAAATTCCACATATTGAGCGAGGTGATGCTGTTTGCAGTGTCTTATTACATTTGATGTTCTGAGTTCTTCCTCCACGGCTTACTTTCATCATGCACACTGCAAACAGCACTCACTCTGTGAAGAACTAGAACGCTTTCGTGTGGCTGTGTTTGTGCACGTGTGGCTAAATGTGACCGGTACAGAACCTGGCTGATTCTGGTCACTGGCCGATTGATGGGTGCATCCCCAACAGTATGTTCCAAACCTGGACCACAAACGATTGCCAGCTGCTTGATCATCTATTTACTAGCATATTTGCATGCACCTTATTAATCTATTTTATGATACAGAGCTAAATTAATTGAAAAATCTTTTGATTTGCTCATTTTGAAGTCACTCCACTACATTAGTTAGCAAGGATGTGTGTGCAAATTGTAAAAGGAACATGTACTGCATTTTACTTTAAACTGAAATAAACTTTAACCCCCATACCTGCCTGCCACCAAATGGCCATTTTCAGTCACTAAGGGCGTACTCGCACTAGGCGATCTTTTACCGTGCCTGAGCATGTTTGACCCCCAAAGTCTGGTACGTTTGAGTAGTGTGATCACTTCGTATCGCACCTGGGCACAGTACACTGAAACCCATAGTGTTTTAATGGGTTTATGCTATTAGTTCCTAAAGTGTTCATGTTCTGTAAATGAAATCCAACGCGTTTACAGTGGTGCATAAGTTTGTGAACCCTTTAGACTTTTCTATGTTCCTGCATAAATATGACCTAAAACATCATCAAATTTTCACACAAGTCCTAAAAGTAGATAAACAGAACTCAGTTAAAGAAATGAGACAGGCAGTTCCGCAGCGAGTGTGCAGGACTGATCAACAGTTACAGGAAATGTTTAGTTGCAGTTATTGCTGCACAGGGGGGTCACACCAGATACTGAAAGCAAAGGTTCACATACTTTTGCCACTCACTAATGTAATATTGGATCATTTTCCTCAATAAATAAATGACCAAGTATAATATTTTGTCTCATTTGTTTAACTGGGTTCTTTTATCTACTTTTAGGACTTGTGTGAAAATCTGATGATGTTTTAGGTCATATTCATGCAGAAATATAGAACATTCTAAAGGGTTCACAAACTTTCAAGCACCACTGTAAATAAACTTTTATCTTGGCCATCCCTGCTGGCTGAAGGCTCTTTTCACATAATGTTTTACTTTGATTCCACAATTTGGCACAGATCTAATTACTCAATTGATTGTTTATTGGAGTGCTCACTCACAATTCTATTTTACTTCTGTTTTCAGCCAATTATTTATAAAAAGCTGGAGTTTGGAATTGACTTGGATACCAGGGTGGCCCTCGTGGGGCCCAATGGGGCTGGCAAATCCACACTGTTGAAACTGCTCACTGGGGAGGTATGTATATATGAGAAAAGCTTGAGTAGGATGTAGGCTATATGAATGCCATGGCTTAACCTATGCTGCTTGCTTGACTCTTGAACATGTGCTCTGTAATTTGATTTCCAGCTTCTCCCCACTGATGGCATGATCAGAAAGCACTCCCATGTCAAGATTGGCAGATATCACCAGGTACTGATCAGTCATTTAGTTTAACCACCTCCTCCAACTCCTATGCTAGAACAGTCAATGATTTTAGTTATTTTAACCGTTTAATTATTAGTTAATTTATTTTGAGGACATACCTATTCCCTTCCTATAAGTATTAACTGACTTATTTAAATGATATCTAGGCACATTTGGGGGGGTCGGTCGTTGAGGAATGTATTTGTGCATCCCTTGTGTTCTCAGGAAATTAAGTTAACCTAAGTCTGACATCACATGGTCTTGCAAAATATGGGGATTTTTTTTTTATTTGGTTAGTAAGTGTGAATGAGAATATCTGATACAGTATTGCTCATTTTGTTCAGGTAATGTTCTTAACCCACTTTTCCTCTGTCCTGCAGCATCTGACAGAGCAACTGGATCTGGACCTATCCCCACTTGAGTACATGATGAAGTGCTACCCAGAGATCAAAGAGAAAGAGGAGATGAGGAAGATCATTGGACGCTATGGACTCACTGGCAAACAGCAGGTTGGTTTAACATCAGAGGAATGAAGGGCGGTTAAATTTAACATTACCGACAGCCCATCACGCTGTTTCTTATTCCAGGTAAGTCCTATCAGGAACCTGTCAGATGGACAGAAATGCCGTGTGTGCTTTGCCTGGTTGGCCTGGCAGAACCCCCACATGCTCTTCCTGGATGAGCCTACCAATCACCTGGATATTGAGACCATTGATGCGCTAGCTGACGCAATCAATGATTTCGAAGGGGGGATGATGCTGGTGAGCCACGACTTCAGACTCATTCAGCAGGTATGTTTCAGTCTGACCAGTGCTGCTTGGCTCTGGTTTCTACTAGGGGTGTGCGACACTTTCTTCTGGGATTTTGTCCATAATGATACAGTGGGGCAAAAAAGTATTTAGTCAGCCACTGATTGTGCAAGTTCTCCAGACCTCAACCCCATAGAAAATTTGTGGAGGGAGTTGAAAGTCCGTGTTGCCCCAAAACATCACTGCTCTAGAGGAGATCTGCATGGAGGAGTGGGCCAAAATACCAGCTACAGTGCGTGCCAACCTGGTGAAGACTTACAGGAAACGTTTGACCTCTGTCATTGCCGACAAAGGTTATGTTACAAAGTATGGAATTGAACCAAATGTATTGACCAAATACTTATTTTCCACCATGATTTACAATTAAATTCTTGAAATATCCTACAGTGGGTTTTTTTCGTGTGTGTCTCATAGTTGTGTAGTGTATGTGATGAAAATTACAGACCTCTCATCTTTCTAAGTGGGAGAACTTGCACAATCAGTTTCTGACTAAATACTTTTTGCCCCACTGTAATTAGATGATACTTATATGTATATCTAGGGTCTAAAGTGTTCAAAGGTTGTCGTAATAATTCTCTCTACGCACTTTCTTGCACACCGATTCCACCAAGCTTTGCTGAGTGTGTTTTTGTGCTGGTACATTGGCTGGTTTAATCCTGTCATGGACAGCTAACACCCGAAGTTTGTCATAATCTTCATGCTGTATATGGCGATTAGTTTATCCAACATGGTTTGCAGATTGACATCTAGCAATTAAATATAACCATGTGGACCGTGAAGCTGGTGGTGTTTGTATTGTCTCTTGGCACAGTCATTCTTAACTTCAGTCGTGCTTTTACATTTACAGCATTTAGCAGACGCCCTTATCCAGAGCGACTTACAATTGATACAGTCTTACAGTCCAAGCAATTATGGGTTAAGGGCTTTGCTCAAGGACCCAACATTTGAACTCAAGGATTTGAACCCTGGACCTTCTGGTCCATAGTCCAGTACCTTACCTGCTAGGCTACCACACTTTTAGGTGGAATGCTAGCTTGATTTGTGGTACATGCACTGAGTTTGTTGCCAGGCTATGTAGCGCAGTGAATACGTGAACTCAAGGTGTGTTTTGACATACTGTCAGCTCACATTATTAAAACAATTAAGATATTATGGAAGACCATACATATTGCACACCCCTAGTTTCCACTTTGCATTTCAGAATATACGTATTTATTGTATCTTTCTTTTTGTCTACATAGGTAGCTCAGGAGATCTGGGTTTGTGAAAAACAGACCATCACTAAATGGAAGCAGGACATCTTGGCTTACAAAGAACATCTGAAATCCAAAATCGACAAACATATATGATGCAGGAATAGCCAAGTCCAACCAAGGCAGTCTGCAAATCATGCATGCAGTTGAGGCATTAGCTACTGCCATGTCATCTACTGTGGCTTTTTTGTTGGCTTATACTTGTCTAAATTGTGGCAGTTGTGCACTTGACCTTATTTTCGTAGAACATTCATTATTACGGCAGTTCAACAGGACAAAGGCTGATGTATGACTTGTTTAAGGACATGACCTCTTAAAGAGCTTTTATTTTTCAAGTATTATTTAATTCTGTATCTGCAATAATCTAAATGCCTGAACAAAACTAAATAAAAACTTTTGCCAATATGTATGATACTTGATTGCTATATGTAATAATGCCCCAACCCCCTCTGTGTTAAGCTTTGCTTACTTTCAGAACAGAAGATCAATCTGACCTCTTCAGTCAATGTTGTGAAATAAACCTCATCATTCATGTGTAACTTGGCTTAGGTCACTTGTAGTGTCAATATGCAGAACTTGGCTACTCCTTGCCTACTTCCCTTACAATCCTTTAATTTTGAGCTTGAAACATTTCTTTTTCCAAAATACTAACTCTTTTGGCAATAGATGTCCTCTACAACTAGAACACACACCCCATCCTGATTAGGCCAAACCACCCATTCCAGATGTCATACTATACACTAAAATTATGTACTTGCCTGTTAGAGAGAACCCCACAAACATGTGGAACATGTCAGACTTCTTGAAGTATCAAATACTCAAACTCCGCATCCTTTGAAAATGCTGGACTGTAACAGAAGTCTTCCAATGGATGTTTTCTTAAAATGAACTTATTGACAACAAAAATAACGCAAATTATTCAGGAACATATCTCAGGCAGATATGTTAATTGTTAAAGTTGTGGTCTAATTAGTTACTAGGTCTTGCCACAAGACAGTGTAAAATGCTCTCAGTACTTTTGGGTAGCGTACCTCTTGGTGAGAGATCGACTGTTAGATATGCTTCTAGGATGCACTTGAAGACATTTCGCCCAGCTGACAAACTGAGACACAAGATGCGATATGGTTGGGCATGGAGACATACAGGTTCTGTATGGTATGGTAGATCCTGCACACCTGTAGCCTGCCAAATGTGGCATTCCAGTTGGTCTTACAAATGGTTGATGGGTGATCTAATCTGGTAATCGGGCAGGCCAGGGAAGTGTTGCAATCTGGTGGAGACATTCCTGGGAAACCCTTGCTGTGGGTGGATGGGAATTATCTGCTTAAAAATGCCAGTTGGAAGCCCTGCTATGAGAAGCAACTCGTGTGGCCGCGGGATGTCCTGCACAGATTGCTGCACTGTATGTGATAGCTCCCCAGATTATCACACCAGTGGTTGGGGCAGCATGTTGTTCCACAGCAAAGGCAGGATTGAAGCATTCACCATGAGGTCTCCCTATTCGACCCCAACTGTTGTCAGATCTCAAAAAGAACCTGGATTTGTCTCTAGAAATGATATGGTTCCAGTCTGTAGCAGTCCAGGTTTCTCAGTCTGTGAGAGCTGCAAACAGAGGTGATGGTGGCTGGCTGTCAATGGCAGGACATTTAATGGGTCCCGTGGTGGCAAATTTCCTTCTGCTAAGCATCTGGAAATGGTCTGGGCAGAGATGGGTGTGTAGTGAAGATGCCACCTGTCTGGATGGTGGACAACAAAACTTGGAGCTGCTCGTGCTTACCAGCAAAAAACAAACAAACAATCCTTTATACTGGTGTTCTGTCTGGACCATCGGAAGCCTCTTCCCATGGAACCACTGCTCCCAACACCTCCAAACAGCTAGATCAGAATGGCTTAGCACGGAAACAGTTTCACACCATATATATATATATACGCATGTATATAAAATAGGGCAGTTGACTCACAATTCCATTGTCACCGGTATGGACTTGATCTCGGCACGGTGAGCACAGATATATGCCGATGATCTCAGAATCTTCTACATTAGTGTGTTATTCTTGCGTCAGAGAATGCTTTCAATCTAATATCTAATCTGTTTACGTTAAACAGCAACAGCTTCAGATATTAAATTGATATGAATGAATGAAGTTGAATGAATCAAGCGAAATCTACGGCGTTTTAGGGCCACTGAAGAAAAAAATGGTTGGATTTTCTGTATTAACGAAGGAAAGAGAACACGTGACTACACTACGTCACTCGATCTGCTAACAGAAACATGGCGCTGCCCATCAGCTGTCGTCTTTTCTTGGCACAGACACTCCGTGTACAAAAGATGAGTCAGGGATTGAGGAGTCTCTGGCTGCTGTCTTTATCTAACTGCCAAACGCTCGGCTATCATCAGCTATCACATGAGATACCGGTTATGCCTCAGCGGCGTGGCTTTGGTGGAAGGACGTGGCTGACATGGTGCAGGAATACTGGCAGCAGTAAGGAGGAAGACGCGGGTCAGCATCGGCCCTCTGTTTTGTGGGCTGTCATGGGTAAGGATAACATATAATTCATTACCACTTGTTCTACTGCCTCATGCAGCGTGTTATAATCAGCTACAGAGCGGCCACGACCTTTTAAACAAATCCATTTAAGTGTGTCTGCCCAATTACAAGAATCCTATTTTAAAGCAAGCTAGAGGGTATTAAAGCATCTTGACCACGCGGTGTCGCTGTAGACCACGATAATAAACCTCTCATTCATTCACTAACGCATTCACTCGTTAATCACTTAATCCGCTGCAGGGGAGCCGGGCCGTAATGAAAAGCACAGAGCTCAAGGCGAGAACCAACTCTAAACAGGGCACCAGCCCATCACAGGGCTTCACAACGGGACACTGCTAGTACCAGGTTGGACCCCATTTTGCCTTCAGAACTGCCTTAATTCTTCGTAGCATATATTCGGCAAGGTGCTGGAAACATTCAGCACCTGTTCCACCACATCCCAAAGGTGCTCTATTGGATTGAGATCAGGGGCCTCATTTCTATAACTTGGCCTGGATTCTAGAGTGAAAGCCCGAGTACGCACAAAACCAGAAAATGCTGTGCACGTAAAATAAATCAGGTTAATAAAACCTTTTCTATTTATAAATTAGGCTACAGTCTTCTTCAAAATGTGCGCAGGTGTATGACCCTGATGTTCCACCGTCTTACCACCCACACGTATCCATAAAAGCAGCGTGCAAATCATCTCATGAATACCTAAATGGAGCGTGTGCTGTCCGTTGTTGATTGATTTAGTGGTGACAATGCAGGGACGAACGGCAAAAAAAAGAGAACAGTTGGAGAATGCGAGCTTTTGTTTCGGAGCTCAAAGGCAGGATGGATCCATGGTTTCATGTTGTTTATACCTAATTCTGGGCTTACCATCCAAATGCCTCAGGAGAAACTGAGACTCACCAGACCAGGCAACGTATTTCCAGTCTTCTGTTGTCTGATTTCGGTGAGCCCTTGTGAAATGTAGCCTCAGTTTCCTGTTCTTAGCTGACATGAGTGGCACCTGGTGTGGTCTCCTGCTGCTGTTGCACATCTGCTTCAAGGTTCAACATGTTGTGCATTCAGAGATGCTCTTCTGCAGATCTCAGTTGTACCGTGTGGTTATTGAGTTGCTGTTGCCTTTCTGTCAGCTCAACCCAACAAAGCAGTTTCTGAAATACCGTGGTACCTTGGTTCTTGTGACTAATTCGTTCCAGAAGTCTTGTCAAGAACCAAAAATGATTAGCACTGAGCAAAATCTTCCCATAAGGAATCATGTAAATGGAATTAATTCGTTCCAGACCCCCAGAAAATCCACACTGTATAAGGCATTATATGCATTAATGAGTTGTATTGTACAGGTGCTCCCTGATTTATGATGGGGTTATGCTCCGACAGATCCATCATAAGTTAAATGTATCATGAACCGATGATTGTAATGTACTCTATGCTGTATCATAGCAGAGCCTATTACACATGGACCTACAGTTAGCCAAGATCATTAACACAAAGATTATTTTATTATAAAGTGTTGAAAAATCTCATGTAATTTAGTGAGTAATGGATTGAAAGTAAAAAGTAAAAGCAAAACACTTACACTCTTGGTGAACTCTGAGCGCTAGCTGCTAATGCTAACTTCTCAGCCTGAAAGCCAAGAGCGTTCAGTTCCTGTTTTCCTTTCAGTTGGCTGTCATTACTAACCATTTTAGGACACATGAGGACTTATTTGCATAAGAATACAGTAACATCCCAGAGTTGAAGCTGATCTGTATGGAAGAATAAACTAAAATTCCTAGATGGTTTACTTCCAAGGAGTTTACTTGGAAATATGGATTCATTTTCTCAAACCACCCCTGAAGTTGTCAGATTTCACTCATATATGTGACTTGGGTGCATTTTCACATGCATACCGATACTCAAGATTCATGTAATGACAGGATGTAAATGGGGTCATTAATAAGCCGTAAACATCAGCGTATTTTGTGACTCAGTCATACAGGTCATTTATAGGTCATATATGTAATGTACCATGTACTGTTTTCTATATCCGGTTACTTCTGCTACTTCCTGTTCTCTGATGGGGATTTCTGAACTCTTATTAGAACCTTATGGGACCATATATATAGGTCCAGACATGGTTTCAGCGGATGTTATGTGGTACATGGCATACCTAAATGTACTTTCATTTATACTTAGAACATGTAGGCTTTGTAAGTAGGTTGGGTCCTTTTGATTCTTGGTCCATCCAGTGGTTTCTTTCTCATCATGTTTAGGGCCATTTATCCTGCCACTGTCTTCTTAGACTTGCTCATTAGGGCTGTAGACCTAGTAAAACCTAGGCTATGTTGGATATTCTATTGTTAAAAGCACAATACAGTTGCATTCGTTGTAACTTTCCATGTATTTTTCTAGTTATTGTTCTGTGCATCTTGATGAATTCAACAGAAAACGCACTCTTAATTTACTTATGGTATGTTACTTGAAGAAATACAGGATTATAATGCGTAGTGAGAAATGTAATACTGCTTCAGCTTATTTAAAATGAATAAATTCATAAACTGTATAAACAGTTGTGGTAAGTAATGTTGATTTCAAGGTAGAAAGATGTACTATATAGCTCTATGGCTGCAGTCTGACACCCCATTAGGCTAGTTGTTTAAAAAAGTACTAACGTCATAGTAATAATCTGATTTGCCATATCTGTGTATCAAAACCAGATAGACCTATATGAATATCAGTTTGTCAGCCTGTTTACATTTATAGATATTGAGATTGTTAATCTTATGTGACAGTGGTTCAAAAGAAGGCCAGTTTCACTTGTAAGGAAAGATTCCACAGTTACTGACGCAATGGTACTGAGCCCACACACACATTTTTACTTTCCGTCACTTCTGATTTGCTAGATAAAGCAGCTACACAACTGGTGGTGTGCAAAACGGCAGTAGTACAGTGGGGCAAAAAAGTATTTGGTCAGCCACTGATTGTGCAAGTTCTCCTACTTAGAAAGATGAGAGAGGTCTATAATTTTCATCATAGGTACACTTCAACTATGAGAAACAAAATGTGAAAAGTAATAAAGCTTACCATCAGTAACACACTACGCTGAGAGGGACTCAGATCCTGCTTTGCCAGGCGTGTCCCCTTGCTTAAGCCAGTACATGTCCAGGCCCGTCTGAAGTTTGCCAGAGAGCATATGGATGATCCAGAAGAGGATTGGGAGAATATCATGTGGTCAGATGAAACCAAAATAGAACTTTTTGGTAAAAACTCAACTCGTTGTGTTTGGAGGAAGAAGATGTGCCGAGTTGCATCCCAAGAACACCATACCTACTGTGAAGCATGGGGGAGGAAACATCATGCTTTGGGGCTGTTTTTCTGCAAAGGGGACAGGACGACTGATCTGTGTTGGGGCGTTCATTCTTCCCTTAACACGGATCAGTCGTCCTGTACCCTCTGCAGAAAAAAACAGATCTCACATGTAACTCACATGTATCGTGAGATTTTAAGCCAAAACCTCCTTCCATCAGTGAGAGCATTGAAGATGGAATGTGGCTGGGTCTTCCAACAATGATCCCAAACACACTGCTCGGGCAACGAAGGAGTGACTTCGTAAAAAGCATTTCAAGGTCCTGGAGTGGCCTAGCCAGTCTCCAGACCTCAATCCCATAGATAATTTCTGAAGAGAGTTGAAAGTCTGTGTTGCCCCAAAACATCACTGCTCTAGAGGAGATCTGCATGGAGGAATGGACCAAAATACCAGCTACAGTGTGTGCAGACCTGGTGAAGACTTACAGGAAATGTTTGACCTCTGTCATTGCCAACAAAGGTTATGTTACAAAGTATTGAGTTGAACTTTTGTTATTGACCAGATACTTATTTTCCACCATGATTTACAATTAAATTCTTTAAAAATCCTACAATGTGATTTCCTGGATTTTTTATCTCATATAGTCTCTCATAGTTGAAGTGTAGCTATGATGAAAATGACAGACTTCTCTCATCTTTCTAAGTAGGAGAACTTGCACAATCAGGGGCTGACTAAATACGTTTTTGCCCCACTGTATATTTGTAGTATAGTTAGTAACAGTAGTATGGTTTGCAGTGTACTCATTGTCTTTGTAATCACATGACTTTGGTTTAGGCAATTGCTTGGGGATAAACTCACATTCTTTAGTATGAAGAGTTAATTGTGAGGATTATCAAGGAAGTGTCTGAGGAATGAAAGCTGAGTAACTGACTCATTTAATCCCTACCACAAGTTGTGCAGTAACACGCACCTTTTTCGCACTAAGCCTTCATTTTGGCATTTATATTTTTAACATGTTCTTTACATCATAATTATTTACTGAAGTCTGAATGATGCGTTTCTGTCTGCAGCATTCTCGCTGTTTGGCAGTAAGGATGAAAGAACTGAGGCCCAGAAGATGGAGGATGAGATTATTCTCCTCTTAAAGAAAGCAAAGGTAATGATATGGTAACTTTTTGTTTGTAAATTATTAGAATCATGTAACAAGTCAGTGCTTGGCTAAGGCTTCTTTGTTGCCCAGTAAAGTCTTAAGTGGGATAGTGTGTGTGTGTGTGTGTGTGTGTGTGTGTGTGTGTGTGTGTATACAGTGCCTTGCAAAAGTATTCGGCCCCCTTGAACTTTTCAACCTTTTGCCACATTTCAGGCTTCAAACATAAAGATATGAAATTGTAATTTTTTGTGAAGAATCAACAACAAGTGGGACACAATCGTGAAGTGGAACGATATTTTTTGGATATTTAAAACTTTTTTTAGAAATAAAAAACTGAAAAGTGGGCGATTGCAAAATTATTCGGCCCCCTTTTACTTCAGTGCAGCAGCAAACTCACTCCAGAAGTTCAGTGAGGATCTCTGAATGATCCAATGTTGACCTAAATGGACTGATGATGATAAATAGAATCCCCCTGGTGTACTCAAGTCTCCGTATTAAATGCAAATTTGCTCTGTGATAGTCTCAGAGTTCTGTTTATAAAGCACAGAGAGCATCATGAAGGACCAAGGAACAACACTAGGCGGTCCGAGGATACTGTTATGGAGAAGTTTAAAGCCGACTTCCCAAGCTTTAAACATCTCAAGGAAGCACTGTGCAAGCGATCATATTGCAAATGAAGGAGAGTATCAGACCACTGCAAATCTACCAAGACCCTGCTGTCCCTCTAAACTTTCAGCTCAAACCAAGAGAGAGAGAAGACAGACAAGAAGCCCATGATCACTCTGGATGAATTACTGCAGGAGATCTACAGTGAGGTGGGAGGACTCTGTCCATAGGACAACAATCAGTCGTACCAATGCACAAATCTGGCCTTTTGGGAAGAGTGGCAAAGAAAGAAAGCCATTTTTCTAAAGATATCCATTAAAAAGTCTCGTTTAAAGTTTGCCACAAGCCATCTGGGAGACGCACCAAACGTGTGGAATAAGGTGCTCTGGTCAGACGAAATTTTTGGCCACAATGCAAAAACGTGGCCATTAAAAGCAAACACCAAGCTCATCACCCTGAAGGCAACCATGCCCCACTGTCAAACATGGTGGGTGGCAGCATCGTGGTTTGGGCCTGGCTTTCTGCAGCAGGGGACAGGGAAGATGGTTAAAATTGATGGAGATGGATTGGAGCCAAAAACAGGACCATTTTTTTTTTGGTTTCTGGAAAGAAAACCTGTTGGAGTCTGCAAAAAGACCTGAGATTGGGACGGAGAGATTTATCTTCCAACAAGACAGTGATCCAAAACATTAAAGCAAAATCTTACAATGGAGTGGTTCACAAATAACGTATCCAGGTCGTTAGAATGGCCAAGTCAAAGTCCAGACCTGAATCCAAATCGAGAATCTGTGGTGAAAAGCTGAAAACTGCTGTTCACAAACGCTCTCCATCCAAACCTCACTGAGCTCGAGCTGTTTTGCAAGGAAGAGAATGGGCAAAAAATTTCATTCTCTCGATGTGCAAAACTGATAGAGATAGAGACCCAAGCCACTTGCAGCTGTTGTAATCGCAGCAAAAGGTTGGCGCTACAAAGTATTAAACGCAAGGGACCCCCGAATAATTTTGCACGCACCCCCACTTTTTCAGTTTTTTATTTCTAAAAAAAAAAAGTTTAAAATATCCAATAAATTTCATCCTCTCTCACGATCGTGTCCCACTTCTTGTTGATTCTTCACAAAAAATGACAATTTATATCTTTATGTTTAAAGCCTGAAATGTGTCAAAAAGATTGAAAAGTTCAAGGGGGGCCGAATACTTTTGCAAGGTTTACTGTATATACACTGCTCAAAAAAAAAATAAAGGGGGGAACACTCAAACAACACAATGTGTAAATGAAACTTCTGTGAAATCCAAACCTGTCCACTTAGGGAAGCAAACCTGATTGGACAATCAATTGTCACATGCTGTTGGGCACATGGAATAGGACAAAAGGTGGAAATTATTGGCAATTAGCCAAAACACACTCAATAAAGGAGTGGTTCTGCGGGTGGGGACCACAGACCACTTCTCAGTACCTATGCTTTGGCTTGATGTTTGGGTCAACTTTTGAATGTTGGTGGTGCTTTCACACTCGTGGTAGCATGAGACGGACTCTACAACCCACACAGAGGGCTCAGTAGTGCAGGCAGCTCATCCATGTGATGGGCACATCAATGCGAGTGTGTGGCAAGAGGTTTGCTGTGTCTGGCAGCGTAGTGTCCAGAGGCTGGAGGCGCACTGCTACCAGGAGACACGGGCCAGTACACCAGGAAGACGTGGAGGAGGCCATAGAAGGGCAACAACCCAGCAGCAGGACTGCTACCTCCACCTTTGTGCAAGGAGGAACAGGAGGAGCACTGCCAGAGCCCTGCAAAATGACCTCCAGCAGGTCACAAATGTGCATGTGTCTGCACAAACGGTTAGAAACCAACTCCATGAGTATCGTATGAGGGCCCGACGTCCACAGATGGGGGTTGTGCTCACAGCCCAACACCGTGCAGGATGCTTGGCATTTGCCAGAGAACACCAGGATTGGCAAATTCGCCACTGGCGCCCTGTGCTCTTCACAGATGAAAGCAGGTTCACACTGAGCACATCTGACAGACGTGACCGAGTGTGGAGACGCCGTGGAGAGCGATCTGCTGCCTGCAGCATCCTTCAGCATGACCGGTTTGGCAGTGGGTCAGTAATGGTGTGCGGTGGCATTTATTTGGAGGGCCGCACAGCCCTCCATGTGCTCGCCAGAGGTAGCCTGACTGCCATTTAGGTACCGAGATGAGATCCTCAGACCCTTTGTGAGACCACATGCTGGTGCGGTTGGCCCTCAGTTCCTCCTAATGCAGGACAATGCTAGACCTCATGTGGCTGGAGTGTGTCAGCAGTTCCTGCAAGATGAAGGCATTGAAGCTATGGACTGGCCCGCCAGTTCCCCAGACCTGAATCCGATTGAGCACATCTTGGACATCATGTCTCGCTCCATCCACCAACGTCACGTTGCACCACAGACCGTCCAGGAGTTGGCGGGTGCTTTAGTCCAGGTCTGGGAGAAGATCCCTCAGGAGACCATCCGCCACCTCATCAGGAGCATGCCCAGGCGTTGTAGGGAGGTCATACAGGCACATGGAGGCCACACACAATACTGAGCCTCATTTTGACTTGTTTTAAAAACATTACATCAAAGTTGTACAGCCTGTAGTGTGTTTTTCCACTTTAATTTTGTGTGTGACTCCAAATCCAGGCCTCCATTGGTCAATAAATTTGATTTTCATTGATGATTTTTGTGTGATGTTGTTGTCAGCACATTCAGCTTTGTACAGAACAAAGTATTCAGTGAGAATATTTCATTCATCCTGATCTAGGATGTGTTATTTGAGTGTTCCCTTAATTGTTTTGAGCTTGTGTGTGTCTGTCTGTGTGTCTGTCTGTCTGTCTGTCTGTCTGTCTGTCTGTCTGTCTGTCTGTCTATCTATCTATCTATAATATTATTGTAGTGCTTGAAAAAGGTTTGCTAACATAATCCCTTGCCCATGTGGTTCTATCACCCATTGATAAATGATGGTTTTTGATACAGTGCTGTCCGAAGGAACAAGTTTAGGCTCGTGCTGTTACCCTTTCTGCACTGATTCTTCCAGATTCCCTGAATCATTTAATGTTATTAGGCACTGTAGAGGGAGAAATGGGCAAATCCCTTCCAATCTTTCTTTGAGGAACATTGTTTTAATATATTTCAATAAGACTTAGCCTTTCCTGGATGCTGCTTTTGTACCAATTGGAATAACCTGTTGACACCACCTGTTAGTAATCTTTTTTCCTTTTTTAAACTTAATTACTTCCTCTCCCCAGTCCAACTTTTTTTGGAATGTGTTGCAGGCCTGAAATGCAGGAATGGATGTTTATTAACAAATAACACACAGACTATCACAAGGAAAATGACAGAACTGTATTAATCTTTGTGCTAACACAAAATAACTAGCTTACAGCTTGAGAGCTCAGGATCTCCACCCAGCTGCTTCCCTTACAGAGTGAAAATACCTTTTGTACGAACATGTGCCATCATGCCTCTTGGAACTACCTCATGTTGAAAGTAGGTTCTACGTACTAACCATTTATTAGATGGTAATAATAAATGTTTAAGTGTTAGATCATTTTGGCACCTTATGATTATTATGTCATAAGCATTCATGTGTTGGGTCATTTGAAAAACCTTCATGTCATAGTAGATTTTTAATGACGAGGTTATAGTATTTATTATTATGTTTAAATTAATACATACCCTGCTACTACACTGATATCAAAAGTTCAGGCTTAACTATACTTTAAAGCACTTTATATTTTCTCCTAATTACATCTGTGTAGAATGACAGAAGATGTCTAATTTAAAATAACACCCATTCAATAGTTACAAGAAAGTATTTGAGAGTGCATTGCATTTACTTAGGTTTTTGCATTAGTTGTTCACAAAATCTGATATTTGTCCACAATAATAATAATAGATGAACACATTGTACTTTTCTTGTCATTATTGATCACATGGCTTAATCATTAACAGTTTTGGCTGGAAAGCACAGCATTCATCTATGTTTAAACTAGTGCTGTGAAATGATTAAAATATTTCTTGCTTGGTGCTATTGGAGCTGGAAGAAATCGTTTTTCCATTAAAAGCACTATGCAGCTGTATGAGTGGACAATATAAGCTTCAGCAGAATGTTTGTTATTTTTGAATAATTTCTATGATAATAAATGAACATGATATTTGTCATGTCTTAGGGCAACATGGTGGAGCAGTAACCTTGCTCCTGTCATGGATATACAGTGGTGTGAAAAAGTGTTTTCCCCCTTCCTGATTTCCTATTTTTTTGCATGTTTGTCACACTTAAGTGTTTCTGAATATCAAACCAATTTAAATATTAGACAACACAAGTAAACACACAATGCAGTTTTTAAATGAAGGTGTTTATTAAGGGAGAGAAAAATCCAAACCTACATGGCCCTGTGTGAAAAAGTGATTGCCCCCCCCCCTGTTAAAACATACCTATTGTTATCACACCTGAGTTCACTGTCTCTAGCCACACCCAGGCCTCATTATTTGCCACACCTGTTCTCAATCAGGACATCACTTAAATAGGACCTGCCTGACAAAGTGAAGTACATCAAAACATCCTTAAAAGCTACACATCATGCCAGTTCAGAAAGAATGTAATTGAGATCTATCAGACTGGAAAGGGTTATAAAGCCATTTCTAAAGCTTTGGGACTCCAGCGAATCACAGTGAGAGCCATTATCCACACATGGCGAAGACCTGGAACAGTGGTGAACCTTCCCAGAAGTGGCGGGCTGACCAAAATTACCCCAAGAGCGCAGCGACTACTCCTCCAAGAGGTCACAATAGACCCCACAACAACATCCAAAGAACTCGCTTGCCTCAGTTAAGTTCATGCCTCCACCATAAGAAAGAGACTGGGCCTGCATGGCAGAGTTCCAAGATGAAAATCACTGCTGAGCAAAAAGAACATTAAAGCTCATCTCAATTTTTCTAGAACACATCTTGATTACCCCCAAGACTTTTGGGAAAACATTCTGTGGACTGACGAGACAAAAGTTGAACTCTTTGGAAGGTGTGTCCCATTACATCTGGCATAAAAGTAACACAGCATTTCAGAAAAAGAACATTATAGCAACAGTAAGATATGGTGGTGGTAGTGTGATGGTCTGGGGCTGTTATGCTGCTTCAGGACCTGGAAGACTTGCTGTGATAAATGGAACTATGAATTCTGCTGTCTACCAAAAAATCCTGAAGGAGAATGTCCGGCCATCAGTTCGTGACCTCAAGCTGAAACGAACTTTGGTTCTGCAGCAGGACAATGATCCAAAACACACCAGCAAGTCCACCTCTGAAAGGCTGAAGAGAAACAAAATGAAGACTTTGGAGTGGCCTAGTCAAAGTCCTGACCTGAATCCTATTGAGATGCTGTGGCATGACCTTAAAAAGTTCATGCTCAAAAACCCTCCAATGTGGCTGAATTGCAACAATTCTGCAAAGATGAGTGGCCAAAATTCCTCCACAACGCTGTAAAAGACTCATTGCAAGTTATCGCAAACACTTGGTTGCAGTTGTTGGTGCTAAGGGTGGCCCAATCACTTATTAGGATTAGGGGGCATTCACTTTTTTCACTTGGGGCCATGTAGGTTTGGATTTCTCCCTTAATAATAAACATTTTAATTTAAAAACTGCATTTTATGTTTACATGTGTTGTCTTTCACTAATTTCAGTTTTTTTGATGATTCGAAACACTTAAGTGTGACAAATATGCAAAAGAATCGGAAATCAGGAAGGGGGCAAACACTTTTTCACACCACCATAGGCATCAATGCTTACGTGACGTTAATAAATAAACCATCATGTCTTATCTTGTTCACTGGAACCACTCGCATTGAGGAAATGCACACAACAAATTATCAGAGCAATAGCATTTTTAATGCAGCGTGTTCATTAAATAGGTGTTTTTAAAGCAGAAATAATTTACTACCCTCACAATCCCTTCCTTGTAATCTCTACACCATACTATAGTGCTCTACACCAATCAAGCTGGTCTTTACCAGACTTTTGGTAGGTGTGAAATGTGTGTGCAGTGAAAATCCATATGGATGCTCAGACCCAGGGTTTCCCAGCAGAGCGTTACATTTTCTCTACCTACTACAGGTGTGGTGCACACATACCTAGTTGTCTAGGAAGTCATTGGTCCAGAAGACCTAAGGTCCAGTTCTGACAATTGTGTACCTATTGCAGATGCTTTTGATGATGGACAGGGGTTGCCATAGTGAGCACTCTGAACGGTCTGCATTTAGCCAGCCCCATACACAGCAGATGGCACTGCACTATGTGTTGTGACACATTCCTCATATTCCTAACCAGAATGAAACATTTCTGAATGGGGCCCCAATTTTGTCTCACCGGTGTACACTCCTGCGCCAAAAAATGGACCCCAGAATAGCTAAATATTAATGATCTGTTTATCATATTGTTAATATTATAAAAAAATTAATAATTATGTAGATATGTCACCCCTGGTTCCACTTAAGAGCTTGTTTTCAGGCTTGTGATGGGCTGCATCAGGTGTGGCAGATTACTAACGGCTAATCTTTTAAGGAAAAAACCTTTGAAAGAAGATATTTTTGAAGATTTTGAATAGATAGACAAACCCAGAGATTCATATCAAACGTAGCTATTTCATGATTTTATCTTTGTGTACAAGATGACTAAGAAAATTCACTGCAGCAACGAGCATTGATGAGCAAATGGTGGCACAGGTCTCAGGAGTGCATTTTCTTAGTTAAGGCTAATTTTCTGACCAATGATTTGTTGTTAGGACCATCAAAAACTTCATATTTTGCAGTTTTAGGTTTGCCTCAATTCATTTTTACTCAGGAGTGTATGTAGAATGTAGGGAATAGTGAATATAGGTGAAGAATGGTCATATGATCAAGCAGCAAATGTGAAATTACATCATATCGAAATAATATAATGCTATTACTATTTAATTGACAATTATAGGCTTTCAGACACTGCACAGTTCTAACCTGTGTTCCCTAATCTCTTTGTTTAACTCCATTCGTCTCTGCCTTCTGTCTGACATTATTTTTTTTATTCAAAAATATTTTTATTTCTGATTAAAACAGTGCTCTTTTCTAAGAAAAAAAGCTGAGGAAATGCTGGTGGATCCCTATTAAGAAGAGTGAAATTGTTCTGATTTTCCACCCATGATTTATTTAAGCATATTGTGTATGTACGGTGTAAAGGCCTGTTCACGCAAAGCATGTTTTTTATGTATGAATAATAACTCAGGGCACTTGGTCTGAAGGTCCCACTATGTTAATAATTGTGTCAGTTTCTTTTGAGCGAGAAATTTGTACTCGGTGTGAATAGGCCTTAACATTATGTTTGCTTTTCACAGTACAGCATGATGCAGGGAGAGCCAGATACAGCAAATGACTTCTTGCACAAAGCCATTCGACTTGCTCATCAAAGTCACAACAACGATGCCATCATCTACACATACAGCATGGTAACGTCAAACATCTTGCTCTCATACTGTCTACATATGACATCTAACCATAATACACATCAGCAGCAGGTCCATCATATTAAAATATTCTTAATAGTAGGGATGGGCTAAAAAAGATCGACACACCAATGTATCATAATTTCCTTTTTTGCAATATACCACATTGATTTTCATTGATAAAGGAAGAAAAAACACATTTTTAATAGGGTGTAAATTACATTCTCCGCTCCTGTAGATGTCGCAGTACATCTTTTTGAGTCAATTTGTCCACTAAATGACACTATGTAACACAAGTTTTGTTCCCAGCTTTTTAATGTTATATTCCAATTTCTTATGTCTAAAACAAATTAAAAATTGCTTACATTTATCATAAACTTCGCTTTTGTGACCACGGCAACGAAAATTATGAATTTTTATTATAGAAACAGGTCACCAACAGGCATGCCGAAGTATGCTTTGTAGGCCTCAAACATCTTAGCAGATGCTTCCACAGAGTACTTTTTCGCTCTTGTCTTTATAAAATGGCCACATACATAGCAAAATGCGTCTGCTGGATGTATGCAACCTCTTGATGCCATCTAAATTGACTAAGTTGCTGTGTACTGTAAGGAAAAAGGATGTCTCTCCAAACTCGATAAAAATGGTCAATATTTATTCAATGCAGTATCAAAGTACAAGAGTGTACTGAGGAATCAGCAGAGCAAGACTGATCACCCGGTAGCAGAGTAACACACAATATATACATTTGAAAGTAGTGGTCCTTCCTAAGCTCCTCTTGTAATGGGTGTGGGGTGAAGTGTGAATACTGTCGTTATCAGAATTTGAATAGAGAATGAATTCAGACCTGTCTGTCTAGGTCAATTCCCCTTTGTCTGTGATGGCTGTTGGCCACTTACTTTGCAATCCCAATCAATTAGATCATGTCTCTCCGTCTCTCGGGAAGGGCTATAGTGGCCCTATATAACTGTAGTTATACAGCTACCTACAATTCTGTACAGTCCCAGAAAGTTCTAGATAATTCTGGACAGTTCTAGAAACTTCTTGATAGTTCTCACAATTCCAGAAGCTTCTTAAGTATCTTGAAATATGGCGAATATCCTTAAAAATAGTCAATTTCAAAATATCATTGTGCTGACCACAAAAGCAAAGTTTACAGGGAATAATAACTTTTTTCTATTCATTTAGGGTACAAACAATCAGGAAAACACACTTAACAACTGGGAACAAAACATTTTTTTTTTAATTGTTACATGGTGTTATCAATGTGATACGATATACTAGGACCACCCAAGAAGGTTGGGCCATTTTTGAGTCTTGGTCCTCCCAAGGTTTCTTCCTCATAAAGCTTAGGGAGTTTTTTCTTGCCGCTGTCGCCCTAGGATTGGCCGTAGATATTAGAAGATAATCTAAAATTGTAAAGTTGCGTACATGTCCTTTCTAATGCCCACCCCTAATTAAAAGACAGTGCTCATAACTAACAGACAGTGCCATGTGTGGCCATAAATTTTTGCCTTCTTTCTGTACAGATGGCTAACTTGGCATTTATTCAGGGACAACTTGACAATGTGAGTAAAAGTGTGAAAGGTCTCTCCCTTCTTTATTCCCTGATCCACTGATTCCGGAAACCTCTATTTGGCCTAATGACCTCCAGGAAGGAGCATGTTTCTGGCATTGTGCTTTTGTCATCCGTTGTAGGCTGAGAAACTGTTCAAAGCGGCCATGAGTTTCATGCTGTCTGGAGGAACGCCGCAGGTACGATGTTGTTGGCATGCTTGCTAGTGTAGGATTAAAAAATTTGAAGTCAGCATGTGAGACGTGTATAGCCAGGCACAGAATTATTGGCAGCCTTAGGGAAAATGGGATTATGTCTGTAGCTAATTAGCTTAATCTCACACAGAAAACAGAAAGTTAACCTCCAGCTGAACCTATCTTAAAAATAGAGAAAAACCATCCACTAAAACCATAGTTAACCATAAAGATGTTTACATAAAGCATCTTTTTATACTTATGTTTAACATGCTAAACATTCTGGAGCTTCTTTATTTTCACGGAAAGTTACTCATGTAAACGTGTGCTTTTAAATATTTGGTACTCAAGTGACATGCAGGACATTTCTCGTTATTAGCCTAAACAAATAGTTCTTAACTCAAATGAGGCACCAGTGATCTGCTTGCTCTACCACAGACTCATCTCCTGGGACCTGGAGAAACTCTGAAAGGCCCCACTGGGGAGTTTCAGCATTCCTCCAGATCCAGGGGACTGGGTCTGTGGTAGTGCAGACAGATCACTGGTGCACCCTGTGTGACATGTTTATTTTGAACAGGATGACAACGCAATCATTGAAATGTCCCTGAAGCTGGCCAGCATTTATGCCACTCAGAACAAGTAAGTGTTTATATCTCTGTTTAAAAAAACCACAGTGTGCATCCTGCTTTTACTGGTATCTTGGGACAGCTTATCAGTTCCATCTGTTTATCGTGTCTGATCATTTGTCAGTTATTTAAGTTGTGTAAACGCAATGAAAAACCTTTGAGTCTGACAATACCATTATATAGATCACATGTGTTTTATGAGACTTAAGGATCAGGATTTTTCTGGATTAGAATTAGATCCAAATACCCCCAGAAAAAATATACTGTGAATTTTCATAGTAAAACTGTGACTTGCTTGACAGTTTTAATGTCAACGTTCACAGTTTGACCATAAAGTTCACAGTTATACTATGAATTTTTGATGGTAATTTGGCCACTTCATGGTTCCACTGTGACTTTTCATAGTACAACTGTAAATTTGGTTGCCTATGAACTGACCATGAATTATTTCACAGTTGTACTATGAATTTTTTATGGTAATTTGGCCACTTCATGGTTCTACTGTCAAATTTCACAGTACATTTTTTTTCCTGGGCAGGTGTGCACCGTTTAACGTCCATCTGATCAAATGTACATTCAACTTAACATCTGAGCTCTTAAAAACTATGATAGGAAATAAGAATCTGTCTTTTACACATGGACTTGAAGAACTTGACAGATGCCAGTTTCTAAACTGAAAAATCACAAGTTCATTACATAATGATATAATTATGTCCTCAACATATTCATTGTAAACACATTTCATTAGCAGTTTTTTTTTTATTTTTTATAAAGGGATATTTTACAGTGGGGCAAAAAAAGTATTTAGTCAGCCATTGATTGTGCAAGTTCTCCTACTTAGAAAGATGAGAGAGGTCTGAAATTGTCGTCATAGGTACACTTCAACTATGAGAGAATAAATGGGGAAAAAAATCCAGGAAATCACATTGTAGGATTTTAAAAGAATTTAATTGTAAATCATGGTGGAAAATAAGTATTAAATAAGTAAAAATAAGTATAAATAATAATAATAATATAATAAATATAAAAATAAGTAAGGTCACTCACAAACAAGCAAGATTTCTGGCTCTCACAGACCTGTAACTTCTTCTTTAAGAAGCTCTTCTGTCCTCCACTCGTTACCTGTATTAATGCCACCTGTTTGACCTCGTTATCTGTATAAAAGACACCTGTCCACAGCCTCAAACAGTCAGACTCCAAACTCAACCATGGCCAAGACCAAAGAGCTGTCGAAGGACACCAGGAAAAAAATTGTAGACCTGCCCCAGGCTGGGAAGAGTGAATCTACAATAGGCAAGCAGGTTGGTGTGAATAAATCAACTGTGGGAGCAATTGTAAGAAAATTGAAGACATACAACACCATTGATAATCTCCCTTGATCTGGGGCTCCACGCAAGATCTCATCCCGTGGGGTCAAAATGATCATGAGAACGGTGAGCAAAAATCCCAGAACTACACGGAGGGGCCTGATGAATGACCTGCAGAGAGCTGGGACCAAAGTAACAAAGCTACCATCAGTAACACACTATGCCGAGAGTAGTTAAAAATAGTAGTTAAAATAAAATGTTATGTGCGAAGTATCTAAACTAGTATGTGGCTATGATAATGCCCAGTCAACATCTGTATCGATCCTGTTAAACGGTGCATACTTGTCCATGTTTAGCTAGATGGCTTATTATGTCGTCCTATATGCAGTAGTGACCTGAAGTAACTTAAATTTTGTACAAAACTACAGCTATAGTGGTATTTGCCCTGTATAAATCATTATCTATGGACACTGTGGAATCATATTTCCCCTAAAAAACACAGATAAAATTAAAATGCAGGTGCGTACTGCAATTTCTGCATTAATACCTGAAGTTTGAATGTAAAATTCTTATTCATGAATGTATTGAAGAGACTTGGCTGGTGATGCTGAATATGTGAATATCTTATAAATGTTGGTTAGTTATAAATGTTGTTTATGAGCACTATGTCTAACTCTCACTAACCATTCCACATCTGTGACAAAAACCGACATAACAGAGATGGCTTGGATGCTTTGCTTACATATTTTCCCAGTCACTGCCATAAATTAGTGTTTGAGGTTGTTCAAAAGCCATGCACCAACATATCAGTGGCTTGTCCAAACCAGACCAGAGCAACTGAAAAACAGTAACAGATTGGCGGGGAAACATCATTATGAATGTTGGAAACACTAGTCCCAGCTAATAAAGCAAATGAGCCAAAACCCTGTGACCGCTAACAAATTGAATGTTATGATGTTGTTTATCTCAACTGCACATATCAAAGTGACAGAAACTTTTAATGCTTCTCGTGGGAAGGATGTGTCACAACACACTGTGCATCATGCCCAGCTGAGTGTGGGACTGTGTAGATGCATCATCTAAAATAAATACTATATAGGCAAAAGTATGTAGACACCCTTTCTAATCTGTTATTTCAACCACACTCCCTGCTAACAAGTTATGAGTATACAGGCATGGAATCTCCATAGACACTCAGGTTAACATTTTCATATATTTCATCAAGACAGTTTGTCAACTTTCTGGCCTATTTTCCTAAAATAAAACCCATAAAGAATCAATAGAATGTGAGGTGCTAACTTTGAAGAACTTAATTTTACTGCTCCACAGTTCCCTGGTTTGTTTCCCAGCCCAGACTCAGCCTGTGTGGAGTTTGCATGTTCTCCTTGTGTCTGAGTAGGTTTCTCCAGACATGAATTAAGACTTGATATCTCTAAAGTGTCCGTGTGTGTGTGTGTGTGTGTGTGTGTGTGTGTGTGTACACGTGCCCTGCTATTGGTGGGCGCCCAGTCTAGTGTTAGTTCTCGCCTTGCACTTTGTGCTACCGGTTAAGACCAGGGTCCCTGCGATCCTGACCTGAATTAACTGGGTATGATTTGAATGAATGAAATGGAAACAGTGTGCGCACAAAAATGTTTGGTGCAACATTCATTCATTCATTTGTTGTCTTGTCCACTTAATCCTGGTTAGGGTCACAGAAAAGCTGTAGCCTAAGTGGCAGCACAAGGTACAAGGCAGGAACAAACCTAGGCAGGATGTCATCGATTATAGGGCACATACACTCAGACACTATGGGCACTTTAGAAATACCAATTAACCTAACATGCATGTGTTTGGAATGTTAGAGGAAACACGAGTACCCAGAGTAAACCCACACGGACACGGAGAGGACATGCAAACTCCACACAGGCGCCGTCCAAAGTTGGGATCGAACCGGGGATCTCGGATCTTTGAGGCGACTGCGCTAACCGCTGTGCCACTGTGCCACCCTGCAACAAACACGATTTCCAGAAATTACATTTACAGCATTTAGCAGAGTGACTTACAACTAATGCAGGGTTACTTGGTCCAGTCCAAGCAAGACGGTTAAGACTTGAACCCTCAACCTTAGGGTCAATAGACCAGTACTTTAACAGCTGTATTATACAGTCCCTGAGGCAAAAAATGAGGTGTTGTGGTCAAGTGTTAGGAGCTGACATGCATGTTGTTAAAGTCTTATTAGGATATAAAGATTTATAAAGCAGCCAGGTGTAATGGGTACAGTTTTTGCATCATTGGCACTAAAATGATTGTGTGCCTTAAACTGCCAGGTAATTAAGTCAAGCAATGTACTTTAGTAAAGATAAACAGGAAAATAGTGTGTTTCCCTGATTGACCAGTTAGCTGCACTTCATTGTTTTCTATAGGAATGAGTTGGCAGAGCATGGCTTCCAGTTCTGCACTGAGTCATTAGAGGCCAAGATTGAGAAACAGAAGGAACTTCCGCCAGATGCTATATCAGGTTGTGCAGCTCAGACATGAACTTCCTTAGAACACATGATTTTCAACCTTTTTGTACACAACCCACTTCGGCTTATGTAGATTTAATTTGTACCTCTCCTCCACCCTGACACACACACAGTGGTATTTTTAATACATTTATGTAACCTTCAGTGACGGTACAGGCCTACAGCTTAATTTATCCAGTGTCTCATCATGTTTGTCAGAGCAGGACATATGAATTAGTGATTTTTTTAAACCCCGAATCAGAAAATGTTCAGGAAGTATTGAAAATGCACATAAAAATCTATGTAGTGTTCCTTATATTTCTTTTGACTGGTATTTCATGGCAGACAGTATGAACCAAAGATATTTCAGGGGTGTTTTTTTTTTGTCAAGAATTTTCTCACGCATTTGTTGATGAACTGGAGATCCTCAAAGCCTTTCGTTTACGCTGCTTACCAAATCATGATTATAATCATCTGTTGACATTACCTATTTGAAATCACATCATTATTTAGTTTTTTTTTGTTGTTGTTTTTTTTTTTTTTTTTTTTAACCTCATTGCTAGCCCTAAATTGCCCAAGTTCCAACTTTTTTTTGGAATGTGTTGCAGGCATGACGCGCAGGAATGGATGTTAATTAACAAATTAAATTAAGTTGACCCGAAAAACCATGAACCATCTTGAGTTCATACTGTCTGCAAGGAAATAAAAGTCAAAGGAAATGTATGGAACGCTGCATATTTTTTTTATTTGCATTTTCCATACCATCCCAACATTTTCTGTTTTGGGGTTGTATTAAAAGACTAAGCCATACATCTTCCTCTGCTGTTAATTGAATGTAGGGTCTGTTCGCTTCTGTAGTCCATTTGCTGTCTGTTTTTTCTGTATATTTGTATAGAAAATGCTTCTTTGCAGACCCAAGTTGAGACATAGTTTGTATACATAGGCAGCTTGATTAGTTATGGCTAGGTTAGGCCTGTTTCCCCAGTTGTGTGCTACCGTACTACTTTGTTTGTTAAAATATTATGCTATTGACAACATTCTGTACATTTTGTATGCAAGTTTTGTCACAATCTAGTCAGAAAACTGACTAATGAATTGCTGTGACTTGCTGTACATGTTTTTTCATAAACAACTTGTGATCTCGCAAGTCTGGCCCACAACCACCCAGCGACTTTCAGAAAGTATTCACACGGACGGGTTGAAAAGCCCTGCATTAAAAGACCGAATGAGTTGCCTTATTGCTGACCTTTTCTAATACTCAGTAGGTAAAAGCATTTAGAAATCAGGCTACGTGGTTATGTTTTCACAGTGCCAACAGTTTAGACTTACCTAGCAGAATGAGGTCATGGGGGTGTTCCTCTTCAGCAGGAACTGGGCAACTGGTCAGGATTGAAGGGAAAATGGATGCTACCAAGTACATCCAAATTCTCAAGGAGAACTTGCAAAACTCTGTTAGACAGCTGAAAATGGGCAAGAGGTTCGTTTTCCAGCATGACAGTGACCCTAAACACCTGCCAAAAACAAAACAATGGCTTAAGGATAGGAAGGTGAATGTCCTTTAGTGGCCAAGGCAGAGTCCTGACTCAAATCCAATAGAAAATCTATGGATGGACTTGAACGGAGCAGTGCATTGTCGGTCACCAAGAAATTTTGAAAGGAAAAATGGGCAAATATTCCCATATCTAGGTGTGCAAGGCTGGTAGGGACATATCCAAACAGATAGATGGCTGTAATTACATTTACATTTACATTTACAGCATTTAGCAGACGCCCTTATCCAGAGCGACTTACAACTGATACAATCTGAGCAATTTAAGGGCCTTGGCAGAGGTGGGATTTGAACCCTGGACCTTCTGGTCCATAGTCCAGTACCTTACCCGCTAGGCTACCACAGTTTGCTAATTAAAGCGAAAGGTGGCTCTACAAAGTAAAACAGGGGGCTGATCACCTTTCCAACCCTGTTATTGTAGTTATTCATTTTTTAAAATACATTTTCAGAACCATTTATCTCATTATATGAATGTTGTAAGGCAAAATGTGTAAATAAAGTAAAAAGATCTTTTGTGAGTTCTGATTTCAGGCTGTAAGACAAAACCGTGACTATATCAAAGGGTTATGAAGATTTTTCTATAGTCATTGTGTGTGTTACTTCATAGCTGTAGTTTCACTATTATTGTACATGGTTGAAAATATTACCATTTAAAAACAGTCCAAACCTTCGACGGGTAGTGCCATTCTGAAGATGTACCACTCATTTGATTAATGGTACTGAATGGTGGCAGTTATTGTGGTGTGCATGCATGTCGGTGTGATTCACCTCCACGTTATTGTGAAAGACCATATGATGGTCAGTGACGTCTGGTGGTGCCTTTGTGTAAACCACTGTGGTAAAGATGATGGCATTGGGTGGGTGATGACTATTGCATAAGATTCTTTCCTGCTTTTCAAAGATGTTGACGTTTTCCGTATATGGCTACTTGACCCCACTCTTAACCCAGTTTTTCTCTGTTCAGAGGTAATCCACTGGTGTATTTAAAACGAGGTGTTGTTGAGGGTAAACTCTGGTTTAAAATTTTATTTTATAAGCCAGGGCATTGGCTTGTAAAGTAGGCTTGCTTTGAAGTGAAATAGCTAATAAGTAAGGGTGGCTTACTTCACACCAATTTAGGCATTGTTATAGCAAATAGAATAGCATACAGTGGGGGACACAAGCCTTAGAAAAATAGTGAAAATGCCTTAATTTAGCATTTTTTTTATAGTCTTTTTATTGAGTAGTATATCAACGACATTACAACAAATAAACACAGAGCAAATGATGAACAAAAAGGAACAATGAACATAACATTAATTAGAGCTAAATCCTCTAATTTACAAACTCCTCTAGTTTTTTTATTTAAACTCTAAATAATACACACAATCAAAACAGAAAAAAAAAAGAGGGAAAGAAAAATATAAAGTTTTAACAAGAAAAAGAGACGAGAAGAAATCTAGTCAGCTGGCATTATTTGAAGCAAATTAAAAATTAAGAAAAGCATTCCACTTGGAATAGAATGCCGCACTATTTCCTTTCAAAGTAAATCGAGTCAAGTCAGATCTATTTATATAGCGCTTTTTACAATGGAGCATTGTCTCAAAGCAACTTTACAAGTTTAGATTATCTCCTAATAACTACGTCCAGTCCCAAATTGAGCAAGCCTAGGGCGACAGTGGCAAGGAAAAACTCCCTGAGTCGAATCTTCTCCAGTCTAAGAAAATACAGAACATCTTGGAGCCACAATGAAACTGAAGGAGGTTTTACGGACTTTCACAATAACAAAATACGGCGCCTTGCTAATAAAGAAGTGAAAGCTAAGATATCTGATTGAACTCGAGTCAACGGAGATGACACAGCAGGGAGACCAAATATCGCCACAATAGGACATGCACCAATACTGACGCCTACGATCTTCGACATTGTCTTGAAATAATCAGACCAGAATTTACTAAATGAAGGACAGAAAAAAAACATGTGACTTAAATGACATGGTGAGGCAGAGCATTTATCACATTGATCCAAAACATTAGTGTAAAATTTAGATAACTGAGACTTGGACCAGTGAACTCTATGCAAGACCTTAAATTGTATCAACTGCAGTCTCGCACAAGGTGCACCTGAACGAATCCCAGCTATTGCCCTGTCCCACCACTGTTCAGTAAAAACAGTTCCCAACTCATTTTCCCAAGCACTTTTGATTTTACTAAGAGAATATACATCCACAGCCATAAGAGGCAAATATATTCTAGAGATAAGTGAATTTTATAGAATATCCTGAGTCAAAAGGTCCTCCCAAGGCTGTACCATGCGAAGACAAGTAAAATTTGGAAATTGGGAAGAAACAAAATGCCTAATCTGAAAGTATCGAAATAAATGTCAATGAGGCAGATTAAAATCAGTAGACAGTTGAGTGAAACTGCAAAAGGCACCACCTTTATAAAGGTCACGAAAAGACCTAATACCCATCTCTTGCCATTTTTTAAAAGCTGTATCAGTCACAGCTGGGGGAAATAAGTGATTACCTAATATAGGCATCATCACAGAGGACGACATAAAATTAAAATGACGCCTAAACTGAGACCAAATACGAAGGGTGGAAACCACCAATGGATTACTAGAAAAATTTGAAAGTTTGAGTGGTAAAGAAGAAGTAAGCAGTGCAGGCAAGGAGGACGAAGAACACGATCTACACCAATCTACACCATAGCAACCCTGGAGATTGAAGCCAATAAAGTGCCTCATGAATATGAGCTGACCAGTAATAAAACAAAAAATTAGGGAGGGACAGCCCACCATCGAACCTAAATCTCTGTAAAAGTGATTTTCTCAATCTCAGGACTTTCCCATCCCATATAAAAGAAGAGATCCAGAGATCTAAAAAACTTTTTAGGCAAAAGTAAAGGAATAGTTTGGAACAAAAACATAAATCTGGGCAAAACATTCATTTTTTTTATAACATTTATTTTAGCAATCCGTGATAAAGGAAAAGACCTCCATCTAGCTAAATCTAATTTAAGTTGAGATAGTAAAGGGGAAAAGTTTTTGTTAAAGAGAGACGGTAGAGTACGGGATACCTGAATCCCCAAATTTTTAAACCCCAATTGAGCATTTTTCTCTAATTTAATGTAGTGTTTTTCATTACAAATCATAGATTTTATTCAAAGTTGAAAGTTTGTGAACCATTTTTTTCTATATATCTGCATAAATATGACCTAAAACATCATCAGATTTTCACACAAGTCCTAAAGTAGATAAAGAGAACCCAGTTAAACAAATGAGACAAAAATATTATACTTAGTCATTTATTTATTGAGGAAAATGAACCAATATTACATATTAGTGACTGGCAAAAGTTTGTGAACCTTTGCTTTCGGTATCTGGTGTGACTCCACAGACATGAACATAACATTTTCAGTTTAAGCAAGTTTAAGTGAAAAACTTAATCTTTGAAAAACCATACATTTCAGAATTGATCTATGACTTCCATTGCTAATATTTACATTTACATTTACAGCATTTAGCAGACGCCCTTACCAGAGCACTTACATTTGATACAGTCTAATTGTTACAGTCCAAGCAATTGTGTTTTAAGGGTCTTGCTCAAGGACCCAACAGTGGCAGCTTGGCAGAGGTGGGATTTGAACCCTGGACGTTCTGGTCCATAGTCCAGTACCTTAACCACTAGGCTACCACAGTCCCATATTTGAAAAGTTGTGGTGTAAAAAAATGTTCCCAGGCAAGTAATCAATTTTTTGTAGCTGTAATTACACATTATACCCCTCAACACCAAAGTAAAAAAAAACAAAAAACAAACTTTGATCAATTATTACAACTTAATTAGTAATATAGCTGGTTTGGATAAGTGATCAGCCTCATTGTAATCATTATAAACTTGCTCAGGTACAGCCAGTCACCTAGACCACTCACCATTTTAACTGGCCCCCACTTGACATGGAATTGTAGTGTTTTTGATAACCTCTGAATAAAACTGACTGTTCCTTGAGGATTGCGCCAATAGGAGTGCATGGTAACTTAAAGAATTCATCATGTTTGGAGATGATTTAGGAGAAGGATAAAAAAGGATTCCGAGACTTTAACTATATGTCCAGACCATTATTATGAAGTGGAAAGTGTATCGCACCAACAACACTATGCCAACAAATTGGGCCATTCCTGTGCGAGGAATATATTGATCAGGGAATCTACCAAGTGACCAGTGGCAACTTTGAGGGCTTACAAGTCCTTATGATTGAGATTGGTTGGTCTTGAGCAAGTGGCAACACAAGCTGTTTGCATTTCTGGTGCCATGTGACAAAATGTTTTATAGTCAGATGAGACCCAGATTGGAAATAAAAACCAAAACTGGTAATTAAAATATAGTGTTTGTGATGTTAGAACCCCTTTCATAGTGGTGCACTGTTAAAATTATCCAAAATAGACTAGGGAACTTCTGTTCTGGCCCTATATTCTGCATACTGGACTGATTCCAATGTAAGCTGTGGGTAAACGGTACCTACTTTTATTAGGTTAGTATAACCTAATAAAATACATTTACATTACATTTACATTTACAGCATTTAGCAGATGCCCTTATCCAGAGCGACTTACAATTGATACAGTCTTACAATGCAAGCAATTGTGGGTTAAGGGCCTTGTCCTTGAGACCCAACAGTGGCAGCTTGGCAGAGGTGGGATTTGAACCCTGGACCTTTTAGTCCATAGTCTAGTACCTTACCCGCTAGGCTACCATAGTCCATAAAAGGTTATGAGATTATTATATTGTTATTACTTTTATTATTACTTTTATTTATTTTTTTAAATCCAAATCACATCTAAACAATGGATTGTGACAGGAAGTTTTCTGCTGGATTCCATTCATCCTTTTATTAATTTGGCTGAACGCATTATCAGTATTGATTAACCTGACTCTAACCTGGCATTATTTTGGGCAAACATTTGTAGGACTTTAAAATGTATGTAGATGCATTGTATTTAAATTTAAATAAGTGCCTGTATAATAACCATGTTTTCATTTGGAGAATGGTAAACTGCTGGACAGAATTAAGGAAGCCATTAAGGAAGCCACTGTTTGTAGATGCATATATAATCTTGAGTGATCTTTGACCTGTGCTCAGTCAATTCCATCATAGGCCCCAGACCCTCTTGCGAGCCTGAACAGGAGGAGGGGGGTAAAACGGGATGCTTTGCATTTGAAAATGGTTATATTGAATGGAGACGTATGAAAGTTCTGTGCATATAATGCAAGTACAGTTGGAATTGATCATTCTAATTTTGAATAACCATTTATCAGAACATTCCTAGTGTAGCACACTTTATTCAGTCCATCATGAGCTCAAAACAAATCATGACTGTGATCTTGCTTCTCCTTGGAGAGATTTATTTTTGACCGAGACCAGCTGTTCATGATCCCACTTCTGAATACACATCTTCTAATTATAACTTAACATTTAACTTGACATTCAACTTGGATTATTTGTATTAAATGCTGCTTCTAGAAATCCACTGACATAATAATAAGTGATACCCTCTGAAAGCCTAGATGGTCCAAATATAGTCGAATGATACCATGTAATAATATTATGGTGAAGGCTAAAGGGGTAAGAGAATTGTAAATTTGAACACTGCAGTTATACAGTATTTACCAAGCCATTATAGATTTGCCTTGAGCCACATTAGCATAGTCCAAAGTGAAGGAGACACTTTGTGCCACCAGTGTTTGCGTAAAGGCCATTACAGACTGAGCTTGACACGGAAATGTCAAATATTCCGACACAGTTTCTTTGCCTCAAGAGACAAGAGAGACACCAGACGCAACACGATTTTTGTGGGATTTCACAGCCTGCTTCAACTGTATTTTTTGCAACAAACAAATGGACAAGATGTTTTACTATAGACTTTATACTGTACTATCCTACTTCATACTATAATTACTATGACAAGCAGAGAAGTATGCATCCTATTACAGGCAACAGGTTTGTTTGCCCAACTCTGTATGTTAAGCAATAAAAAGCATTTCTAAGGAAAGACAACAGTTCAGCATTATTGCCTTCTATATGCAGTTATCTCCTCCAGAACAGACATCACGCCATAAAATTAAAGGTCTGTTTTTGACTGCTTTGCAGCTTTTGACGTCCATCCCCTCCTTTTGTTTATTTTTTTGTTTTTTTTTAAATCACAGTTTTTCGGTAGACTTTTCACTTCATCAACTAATAGCAAGGTTCAACATCTGAAAACAATTACTGGTCAACTGGTCACAAGGATAAGCAGTTTTCATTTTAGCACGATGCTATAACTAACAGGTTGGTACTTAGCTTAGCGTGTTTGATGAAAATAGATCAGATACTGACAATACTACAATTGTTGTATTTTCAGTCAAATATGCAAAGTTGAAGTTCTTTGTCTCACAAATTACATGAAGTGATAAAGCCATGCGTTCTCTCTACAGTGGTACCTCGGTTCTTGCCATTAATTTGTTCCAGAAGGCTTGTGAAGAACCAAAAACGACACGTACAGAGGAAAAGTTTCTCATAAGGAATAATGTAAATGGAGTTAATCCAGAAAATCCACGCTGTATTAGGCATTATATGCATTAATGGAGTTGTATTGTACAGGTGCTCCCTGATTTATGATGGGGTTATGTTCCGACAAATCCATCACAAGTTAAATGCATCATGACCTGAGGAGTTTAACGAGTGTTTGGTAGGGCAGTTTGCACTGTATCATAGTGGGGATATGGAAAGGATACTATAAGTCATCATAAGTAAGGTAATGTTTAAAAAACTTACATTAACCTACAGTTGGCCAAAATCATTAACACACAGCTTTTTTTTATAATAAAATGTTGAAAAATCTCATGTAATTTAGTGAGTAATGGATTGAATGTGAAGAGTAAAAGCAACACACTCTATTGATGAACTCTGGGCGCTAGCATAGCTGCTATGCTAAGTGCAGCCTGTGTTCTGGAGCATTCAATTCTTGTTTTGCTTTCTGTTGGCTCTTATAAACTAACCTTTTTAGGACCCATGGAGACATATTTGCCCTAAGAATACAGTTCTGTAGATGTAAAAAAAGAAAAACACGATAAAAAATAGCAGAGGTCTTCCCTGAATGCAATTTGTGAACCTGAATCACCATGTTCTGCATCGTGACTTGTGAATCATAATTTGTGAATTGAGCCGTACAAGTTTAAGCAAGTGCCAAGTACCGAGCAAACAATGAGAACGAAGACCAATTTTTCTAGTCAAAATGGGCCAAGAACCAAATTCAGCGAGGTCCAAGGTGGTCGAGAACTGAAGTACCATTTGTAGTTCTCTTCAGAACAGGTCTGTTTTTTTTCTAATGAAACTATCCGAGATAATTGCATTACACGGGTACAGTGCTGCTTTGTGAACCCTTCAGAATTTTCGATATTTCTGCAGAAATTTTTCACACAAGTCCTAAAAGTAGATAAAGAGAACCCAGTTAAACAAATGAGACAGAAATATTATACTTGGTCATTTATTTATTGAGGAAAATGATCCAATATTACATATTTGTGAGAGGTAAAAGTATGTGAATCTTTGCTTTCAGTATTGGTGTGACTTTTTTTCTTTTAAACCAAAAAGTTCTATTTTGGTCTCATCTGTCCACAAAACATTCTTCCAGTAGCCTTCTGACTTGTCCACGTGATCTTTAGCAAACTGCAGATGAGCAGCAATGTTCTTTTTGGAGAGCAGTGCTTTTCTCCTTGCAACTCTGCTATGCACACCATTGTTGTTCAGTGTTCTTCTGATGGTGGACTCATGAACATTAACATTAGCCAATGTGAGAGAGGCCTTCAGTTGCTTAGAAGTTACCCTGGGGTCCTTTGTGACCTCGCCAACTATTACACACCTTGCTCATTTGTACACAGTCTGTCTGACTGTGGATGGGTGGAGTCCAAACTCTTTTGAGATGTTTTTTTAACCTTTTCCAGCCTGATGAGCATCAACAACTCTTTTTCTGAGGTCCTCAGAAATCTCCTATGTTTGTGCCATGATAGTCTTCCACAAACATGTTGTGAAGAGCAGACTTTGATAGATCCCTGTTCTTTAAACAAAACAGGGTGCCCCCTCACACTTGATTGTCATCTCATGGATTGTCATCCCTTTATCTACTTATAGGACTTTTAGGTGTGAAAATCTGATGATGGTTTAGGTCATATTTATCCAGAACTGTAGAAAATTCTAAAGGGTTCACAAACTTTCAAGCCACCCTGTAACATCTCCTTCTAATGGATCATCTCTGCAATTCTAATAAATTTTCAGGTTTTGTAACCTGTTTTTAGAGTGAGTTATCTCTGTTGTATCCTCTGTGTGTTGGTGTAGAATTGGTTACATGCTAGCTATGGTGAATATCAAGAAGTTTCCTCACCCCTTGCCTCTCTCTGGCCCCAGCAGAAGAGAAACGGAAAGATACACGGCTGCTGCTAGGCCTTAGTCTGGATGCACGGGCACGCTACCTGGCATCCTCCCGACGCTTTACAGGTGCGTGCAGGGATTACCGCAACGCTCTGCAGATCTGTCAGGAGGAGAATGGAGAGGCACATCCTCAGGTATCGAACCACACGTCCAACATTATCCTTCAGTTTACTCCTGTTTAGTTAGTTATTTACTCAGTAAGTATAAACATTTTCTATTTGCTCAGTTTATCAGATGTTGTTTGGCATTTTTAAAAAATATTTGTATAAATCAAATGAAATTAATAAATCAAAGTTATCTCGGGGAACAGTTTTAAAATGCTAGCACACTGATTCATAGATAGGTCATGATATACACTGGTTGACAAAAAAATAAAGCATCAAGATAGAAATGTCGGATTGCTGCAACACTGGGCATGCATTTACATCCCAGGCAGATATGAAAATTATCACGTCTGGTCTGATTGGACACTGGGTCTGCCACAAGAGGACATTTACATTTACAGCACTTGGAAGACGCCCTTATCCAGAACGACGTACAATTGATACAGTCTTACAATCCAAGCAATTGTGGGTTAAGGGACTTGCTCAAGGACCAACAGTGGCAGCTTGGCAGATTTGGGATTTGAACCCTGGACCTTCAGGTCCATAGTCCAGTACCTTAACCGCTAGGCTACCACAGTCCACCCCGACGTAAAAGTACTTCCCCCACTGTGCACAAAAAGGCTCTCAGAGGCAACTTTTGGGTAATGTACCTCTTGGTGAGAGATCGTTGACTGCTAGATATGCTTCTATGACACCTTTGCCCACAGATGGGCTTGTAGATTTTCCACACTCTTACTTTGCTGAAGCTGGAGTCCCAGCTGGTCCCATACATTCTTGATTTGATGATAAATCTGGCAACCAGGCAGACCAAGGAAGTGTTGCAATCATCTGGCAGAGACATTCCTCGGAAACCCTTGCTGAGCAATGTCCTGCTGAAAAATTCCAGTTGGAAGCCCTGCCATGAGAGGCAACACGTGTACCGGCAGGATGTTTTGCACATATTGTTGATCTGTTAGTGTCCATAATATCACTACTAGTTGTGACAAACTGTCATATGTGATGATTCCCCCGATCATCACACCAGCAGTTAGGACAGTGTGTTGCTCCACAACAAAGGCAGGATTGAAGCGCTTACTACGAGGCCCCCATCCTTGAAGCCGACTGTAGTCTGATTCCAAACAGAACCTGGATTCGTTGCTAAAGACAATACGGCTCCAGTTCATAGCAGTTCAGGTTTCGCGTTTATTGGGCCGTCCATGCGTGTGCCCTCACAGGACCACTGCTCCCAACACCTCCTAACAGCTAGGTCAGAACAGCCTAGGCGCTGGGCAGTTCATTGAAACAACCATCCTGCTTCTCTCAGTCCAATGAAACTCCCCCTCTTAAAGTCTGTCAACTGGGCAAAATGTCTTTGAGTACGTCTTAGAGGTATGTCTAGCAGTCGACAGTCTTTCAACAAGAGGTACACTGCACAAAAGTATCCTCTGAGAGCCTTTTTTAGACAGTGGGGGAAGTAATTTTGTGCTCTCTTGTGGCAAGACCCAGTATCTAATCAGACCACACCTGTAATTATTTACATATCTGCCTGTGATGTAACTGCATTCCGAGGTTTGCAGCTATGATATTTTTATCTGGGTGTTTTTTGTTTTTTTCTCAATGAGTGTGTTTTTATCTACAACGCAAAAGCCTGTCAAACTGGGTATTCAAGATTTAGTGTTCAAACTGACACTAAAGAACAAACTGAACAGTGGAAGACTCGAGAAGTGTTTCTGTCTTAAAGCTAATTTCTGTAATGGCAAAGTTATAGGAATGCTGGTTTGTTTCCCTTTTTTTCCCCATCAACACCTATAATGCAAATCCTGAAATAAATTAAGGTCTCTGAATAAACGTCACTGCCCCTCATCCACCTTCAGGGCGAGTACTTGCTGTGAGAGATATTCTCTTCTATGAATTGGTCGTTGTGAAAGGGAGTGACCCATAAATCCTTTCATTCAGCACATGAACAGCCATACAAACAAACTGCAAACATGAATAAGGCCTAGTGGGAGTGGAAGCCTGATGGGGAAACCTGAATCACCCATATCATATCCTAACCTGAACTGCAAGTGTTCACCTAAAGTATAGACTGCTTTAATTCAGGTTTTTCTCATTATACCATGTACTATTAAGTGCTGACAAGTGCAATAAAATCCAGCAATTATCACTCTCATAAAGAGAGCTGACAGCTGCCATTTGAATTGAGTGATAGTAAAACCATTTTATGGGTGTATTTCAGACACTGGTGCTAATGAGTGACTTGGCCACAGTGCTGGACCTGCAGGGGAAGCATGATGAAGCACTGGCCCAGGTGAAGAAGGCTGTAGAACTGGGCCAGACTGCAGGCCATCCTGACCAACATGTGCTGCTGGGAAACATGGCAGGCATTCTAATGCATAAAGGTAAGAGATGATGATTAAAAAATAATATCAAGAACAACTAAGTTGGTTGGTACTCATAGATAACTATTAAAATTTATCCTTGTTAAGATTTGAGGGTATTCTTGAATCTATTTATTAATATTACTTATAGAACAGTGTGGATACTATGATGGTGTTTCAGGGTCAGTGATTTAAAAGATATGTTGGATTTCGAGAAACTTGAAGTATTTGTAAGTCAAGAATAAAATCGTAGTATTTCGATAATAAAGTCAATGCTGAAACTGTTACACTGTAGCCTAACTGTGAAAATGACTGACCTATAGGAATTAATACAATTTATTAAAATATAATAAAGGATAAAATACAGTTTTTAGTACTTTCTTGTAGGCTTTACAAACAAAGAAATACTAAATGAGACCCTATGTAAAAGTACAGTGGGGCAAAAACAGTATTTAGTCAGCCACCGATTGTGCAAATTCTCCAACTTAGAAAGATAAGAGAGGTCTGTAATTTTCATCATAGGTACGCTTCAACTATCAGAGACAAAATGAGAAAAAAATCCAGGGAATCACATTGTAGGATTTGTAAAGAATTTAATTGTAAATCATGGTGAAAAATAAGTATTTGGTCACCCACAAACAAGCAAGATTTCTGGCTCTCACAGACCTGTAACTTCTTCTATAAGAAGCTCTTCTGTCCTCCACTCGTTACCTGTATTAATGGCACCTGTTTGAATCTACAATAGGCAAGCAGTATGGTGTGAATAAATCAACTGTGGGAGCAATTGTAAGAAAATGGAAGACGTAGAAGACCATTGATCTCCCTTGATCTGGGGCCCCATGCAAGTTCTCATCCCGTGGGGTCAAAATGAAAGGCTACCATCAGTAACACACTATGCCGAGAGGGACTCAGATCCTGCAGTGCCAGGCGTGTCCCCCTGCTTAAGCCAGTACATGTCCAGACCCGTCTGAAGTTTGCCAGAGAGTATATGGATGATCCAGAAGAAGATTGGCAGAATATCTTGTGGTCAGATGAAACCAAAATAGAACTTTTTGGTAAAAACTGAATTTGTCGTGTTTGGAGGAAGAAGAATGCTGAGTTGCATCCCAAGAACACCATACCTACTGTGAAGCATGATGGTGGAAATATCATGCTTTGGGGCTGTTTTTCTGCAGAGGGGACAGGACGACTGATCCGTGTTAAGGGAAGAATGAATCTTGTATCGTGAGATTTTAAGCCAAAACCTCCATCAGTGAGCACATTGAAGATGGAACGTGGCTGGGTCTTCCAGCATGACAATGATCCCAAACACACTGCTCGGGCAACGAAGGAGTGGCTCCGTAAAAGGCATTTCAAGGTCCTGGAGTGGCCTAGCCAGTCTCCAGACCTCAGCCCCATAGAAAATTTGTGGAGGGAGTTGAAAGTCTGTGTTGCCCCAAAACATCACTGCTCTAGAGGAGATCTGCATGGAGGAATGGGCCAAAATACCAGCTACAGTGTGTGCAGACCTGGTGAAGACTTACAGGAAATGTTTGACCTCTTCTGTCATTGCCAACAAAGGTTATGTTACAAAGTATTGAGTTGAACTTTTGTTATTGACCAAATACTTATTTTCCACCATGATTTACAATTCAATTCTTTAAAAATCTTACAATGTGATTTCCTCAATTTTTTTTCCCTCATAGTTGAAGTGTACCTATGATGAAAATTACAGACCTCTCTCTTCTCAAGTAGGAGAACTTGCGCAATCAGTGGCTGACTAAATACTTTTTTGCCCCACTGTAATCTTATATAACTTTAATAAATCCGTTACATCCCACAGTTAGGCCACAGTGTAACAGTTTCAGCATTTCGACTTTATTCTCGAAATACTCTGACTTTTCTTGATATTTGAGTTTATTCTCAAAATATTACAGTTTCATTCTAGAAATGCGTCTTTTTTTAAATCAGTCATAGGATACTGTGTCCTTAGTTTACAGTTTTAAAACCTTTCAAAAAAAAAAAAGCATTCTTGTAGCACTGCTAAATCCCCATGACAAGCAAAGCATCCACAAGTTTGTTTAAATAAAATTATGTAACATTGTTTAAATTAGATATGGTGAACTGTCCATGATTAGGATATACTGTATGTTTAGTTCTGATCTATATATAATATACATTTGTCCATCCAAACAGAGGAGTATTAAAATGGATTTTGCCCTCGCCTTGCTGTTATAATTGACTCCATTCTTCTGAAAAAGCTTTCCATAGAAGTTGGACTGTGTTTGTAAATGACAGTTAGTGAGATCAGGCACTGATACTGGCTGATGAGGACTGGCTCGGAGTTGATGTTTATATTTATTCCAAATGAGTGCATGAGACTGTTGTCAACCCATGAAGCTCCCAATGAACATTCCTTGTGCTAACATTGCTTCCAGTGGAACAATGATACTTGGTAGATGATTTTTCCCTATTCTCTATATGTAGTTTGTGTCTAAATATTTCCTCTTCACCAGTATTGACACTTGCGTGGTGCAGTTGTCTAACATGGGTTCGAGTTCTGGTGGTGCATTTTGGCTCGGTCAGGCATCACATTCTGACACGTTAGACTGTTTCTGAGGGAGGGGAGGCTGGGGTTATGGTCATCCTCCATTTCTGCAGCAATCATGACCCCTACCCTGCTTTGAGATGGAATGGAGCTTTGTTTAGGGCATGTTTATGAATGATTTCTGTGTTTCTGGGTATATATACCGGAGTCCACAACCCTAACAAGAAAAAGCCGGGTTAAAATGTGGAGAGCACTTACATGGGCAAGCGTTACAGAGCAGAGATTTGACAAACAGATTTGCTGGATAGGTTGTGTGCTGAAAGTCACAGTGCATATTTGGTTGCCAGTGTTTTTTCAAGGAAATTGCATGGCTGTATATTTGATTGTCAAAAGAATGAGTGGCTGAGATAGTAGAGCTTAATCACTAATCAGAAGTGGTTCCATTTACATTTGTCCATGTAGATTAGTTCGGTATTTAGAACTAATAACCATTTTATGTATTGTCTGAAATCTAATATGGTTGTTTATAGGAATATGTTGAAAACCGTTTGTATTCCAGGTGAGTTCATAGAGTCCATGAAGCTGTACAATGAGGCTCTGGCACTGGCACGGGAAGTGGGAGATTCAGAGGCCATCGAGCAGCTTGAGGAGGGACTGAAGGAGCTAAGTCAACGTAGGGAGGACAAAAGCAGGAGTACAAGTGAAGAGCCAGCGGCTGCAGAGTAAGCACACCCCTACCCAAGAAGTGTGAAATACTTCCATCAAATGCACTCAGAGGAAGTATGAGGAAGCACATGATCCTTTATCATCATTATTCTGTGTCTGATGGCTGAGAGACTTTGACGCATCTACCATACAGAGATTTTCCCTAGATTCTGAGCTATGTGGAGGCTAGTTATGTGTCAAGATGTCTAAAAGTGTTGGCTGTTGGCAATTCCTCAGGAAAACCCAAATCAGGAAAATGTCTGATGTGGCATAGGAAATGGAGTGGTGATGGAGAATTATCTTAGCCTTGCCTGTCATGTCTAGATGTATATAAATGGAAAACATGCAATCCAAAATCCCAAAAAGTTGGGACAGTATGGAAAATGCAAATAGTGTTTCTTCCATTTACTTTTATTTCATTACATGCTTTTATTTAATTGTAGAATGTATGAACCCATGATGTTTCATGTTTATTTTGGTAATCTTCATTTCATTTGTTAATAAACAGCAATTCCTGCATTTCAGATTAGAAACATGAAATATCTTGGGTTCATACTGTCTGCAATGAAACACAGTAAATGCAAGAAACACTGCATTTTTGTTTTTTTTTATTTGCATTTTCCATACTGTCCCAAAGTTTTCTGATTTAGGATTGTAAAATTGATATCGAGGGTTATACGATTACACAATCTTTTTTTGGTTTTTGACCTTGGGGTCTTTTTTGTGTTTTTTATGTGACAAGTGATATGAGAAACGTAAGCAGAGCGTAGTTTGTGTTCTCTTTTTTAATAATTATGTTCAAATGTGTTTAATTAACAATCCACAGTCTGAAGAGCTTTCTCCGATGCTAGCATTACCAGCTGTAAAGGGGTATTACAGCAGCTTTGTAAAATTACACATCTTATCTCTCAGAGGTCATATAACAGCTACTTTTTCACCCTTGAACCACAGTTTCATTTCTCTCATCTCTGGTATGAAAGGACATGTCCACATGAAAAGATTGTTGTTTGCTGTTTGCAGTTTTGTTTGTTATTTCCTTGATAGTGGTTAACTAACTAATGAATTGATTTAAAATGTTGAAAATTACTTGCTGCTTGAAGTGAATGACTGTGATCATGTGATTCATGACTGAAAATCTCCATTTTCCACAGTCGTTACTCCAGTGTCCTATGGCAATAATTCCTGAATGTTTGTTGGAGAAACCTTTGTAATTGTGTTAGTACAGCACATTATGTTCAGTTCAATAAATCAAATGCATTGTCTGTTCTTGGACTGCATGTTGTGTAGTTCATTGGCATTTCTAAAGTTCAGTTCTCTGTTGAAAATTGCCAATATGAAGCTTCTTCTTAAGAAATAGGTCAGTATATTGTTGTTAAAAATTACCGTCCTTTTCGGACCATAAGACGCACTTAAAATCCTTTAACTTTCTCAAAAATCGACAGTGCGCCTAAAAATGCGGTGCGCCTAATGTATGAATTAATTCTGGTTGAGCCTTCTGACCTAGAACCGATTGTAGATGGTACACGGCGCTCATAAATCTGTCAAAATGTTTTAGCACGGCCTTGGTAAGTTACGAAGCTTATGGAAACCGTAGTGCGCAGCATCGCAGAGTAATACGGTATGTGCTTCAGCATTAGGGTACGTGCATTCATTCATTCATTTTCGAAGCGGATTTCAAACACAACGCTATCAGTCACGCAGTACAACATGGTCATAGAGCAGCTGCGAGAGAATTCAACATTAACGAATCAATGGTACGGAAGTGGAGGAAGCAAGAAGACGCCCTGCGGCAAGTAAAAGACCAAACTGAGCTTCCGACCGAACTTAAGAGTTTTTTGGTTCATTTCATGCCGTCTTATAACCCGTGCGCTTTATGTATGAAAATATACGCGTTAGCAGCCGATCTTGCGTCTTATAATACGGTGCGCTTTATAGTCCGAAAAATACGGTAAGCCTATTTCTTCTGTCAGATTGCTCAGAACTGAAGATTTTTATAGAGTACTGGCTTTTGTTTTGTTTGGCAAAGCCCATTTCATTCAGATTTGTTATAGTTCTGCCAAATATTAGCTCCTGTTTTGTTGTGCATTTTCTATATTCGAAGCACAGTGCTTTAAGTTTCCAATCCTGACACTTGCACCGGATTTTAGACACAGCTGAGTGAACCAACTAAATATTTTGCCACACTCTGTGTTGAAGTTCCTTCTTGAAGGAGTTTTAAAATCCTTTCCATTTTATCAATTGACAACTCTCTAGTTGGGGGCCATGTTTTCTTGCAATAACCAAAGTCTAGCGTCTCATTAAGCACTCCCTTTTAACTTCAGTCTAATTTACATTATTTGACTTGCAGCTAGTTCAACTATTAAACAGAAATAGTTTGGTCTCATATCTGTGATTTGTTTATTTGCTATGTAGGTAGGTGTAGTCCATTTTTTTCCAGGGTTTCTACAGACATCTAGGAAGAGTTCATAATGACAGGTAAATGAGATGCTCATACCATCATTAGCAACTTGGCTAATGATAAAAGAAAGGCTAATGTACACTACGTAGTTTATGGAAACCCACAAATTACACCTAGAAACTAGGGTATTAGTATGTTGTTGGGAAAGTGGAAACATTTAAAAGTGTCATATTGAGAGTCAATGAGGTGTTAAGTACAACTCTTTGTAATACCATTGTTTGTTTACAGAGCTTACATGCTTGTTTGATTCATATTATGAACCTGTTAACACTGAGGTTGGCTGAAATAACTGAGATCTTTCATTAGAAGGGGTGTCCGCAAACTTGGCCATAGAATGTATGTGGTTTTGTATGTGGTAAATCTTGTATTCTGTTTTCAGCCTTGTCTATATTAGGTTTATTATAATGTTCATACAGTGGTGCTTAAGTTTGTGAACCCTTTGGAATTTTCTATATTTCTGCATAAATATGACCTAACACATCATCAGATTTTCACACAAGTCCTAAAAGTAGAATCCAGTTACACAAATGAGACAAATATTATACTTGGTCATTTATTTATTGAGGAAAATGATCCAATATTACATATTAGTGAGTGGCAAAGGTATGTGAACCTTTGCTTTCAGTATCTGGTGTGACCCCCCTGTGCAGCAATAAACTGCAAACTAAATGTTTCCCTGTAACTGTTGATCAGTCCTGCACACCGGCTTGGAGAAATTTTTAGCCCAATCCTCCGTATAGAACAGCTTCAGCTCTGGGATTTGGTGGGTTTCCTCACATTAGCTGCTCGCTTCAGGTCCTTCCACAAACATTTTGATTGGATTAAGGTCAGGACTTTGACTTGGCCATCCAAAACATTAACTTTATTCTTCTTTAACCATTCTTTGGTGGAACGACTTGTGTGCTTAGGGTCGTTGTCTTGCTGCATGACCCACCTTCAGTTTATGGACAGTTGTCCTGACATTTTCCTTTAGAATTGTCTGATATAATTCAGAATTCATTGTTCCATCAATGATTGCAAGCCGTCCTGACCCAGATGCAGCAAAACAGGCCCAAAACCATGATTCTTATGGCTCTTATACTGGAAGCAGTGTTTTCCTTTCTCCCTTGCAACCCTGCCATGCACAATCATTGTTGTTCAGTGTTCTACTGATGGTGGAACTCAGGAACATTGACATTAGCCAATGTGACAGAGGCCTTGAGTTGCTTAGAAGTTACCCTGGGGTCCTTTGTGACCTCACCAACTGTGTTACACTCCTGGAGTGATCTTTGTTGGTCGACCACTCCTGGGGAGGGTAACAGTGGTCTTGGATTTCTTCCATTTGTAACACAATCTGTCTGACTGTGGATTGGTGGAGTCCAAACTCTTTAGAGATGGTTTTGTAACCTTTTTAGCCTGATGAGCATCAACAATTTTTTTGAGGTCCTCAGAAATCTCCTTTGTTCGTGCCATGAGGCACTTCCACAGACTGTGTTGTGAAGAGCAGACTTTGATAGATCCCAGTTCTTTAAATAAAACAGGGTGCCCACTCACACCTGATTGCCATCCCATTGATTGAAAAACACCTGACTCTAATTTCCCCTTAAATTAACTGCTAATCTAGAGTTTCACATACTTTTGCCACTCACTAATATGTAATATTGGATAATTTTCCTCAATAAATAAATGACCAAGTATAAATATTTTTGTGTCTAATTTGTTAAAACTGGGTTCTCTTTATCTACTTTTAGGACTTTAGCTCTAGTAAATCTATAACTAAAACTTCAGTTAGTTCAGAATGCAGCCGAGTGCTAACTCGAACTAGAAAATTTGATCATATCACTCCTGTTCTATCATCACTGCACATGGTTACCAGTCAAATTCCGCATTGATTACAAAATACTTCTTATAACTTATAAAGCTCTACATGGCCTGGCCCCACATTATCTGAGTGACCTCTTAGAGTTTTACAATCCAACTCGTCTACTTCGTTTCGCAGGGTACAGGACTTCTTTTAGTTCCTAGAATTAAAAAAGTCTCAGTAGGGGGGAAGGCTTTCTCATACATGGCCCCCCAACTATGGAATAAAACTTCCCACTTTTCGTTCGAGATTCAGACACCCTCCAAAGTTTTTAAGTCCTAGGCTAAAGACATACTTATTTACGCAGGCTTTTTGACTAGATTTAGACCAGGTTGCATGGCTTGGGTTGCTGAGGCCGGAGTCTGGAGTCATGTCTGGCCTGCCTGCCTTGTCCGCTAGCCGGGAGTGTCGAGTGGGCGGTCTCTGGCTGAACTAGGCTTCGGTCCTCGTGATCTTGACTCATGCAACCTTGCCTTAGAATAAGGGCAGAGCTGGGCGTTCATAGTCAAAGAGTCTTATGGTGATCAGAGACGTTGGGTTGCTGTCCTTCTGCCGCTCGTGGGGTTGCCAATGTCTCATGTGATCCCTCCTGGCTGTGTTTCCTACCAGTTCTCTCCTCTTTCTAGCTTTCTAGCTATGCTGCTATAGCTAATGCTGCCGGGGTCTCATGCTACACTTGGCATCATGATTGACATGGCATCAGTGATTGTTAATAAACACTGTGCTCTTAATCAATAACTAATTACATTTTCTGTTTCTCTCTCGAGCTGTGTTCCGGCAGTTTCCGGCCCCACACATGATGTTCATCTGATGGAGCTCCACTGTGCATAATTCACATTTTATTCGACCATGACTCCATGACTTTAGTTTCGCTCTTCGATTTATCATCATACCCCGGCCACTTAATGTCGATGTGAATACTTCACATTTTATTCGAACTTTGACTCCATGACTGTAGTTTCGCTCTTAGATTTATCATCTACGCCGCCCAAGGAGGTTGGGTCCCTTTTTGAGTCTTGGTCCTCCCAAGGTTTCTTCCTAGAACAAGGGAGTTTTTCCTTTCCACTGTCGCCCTAGGCTTGCTCAATTTGAGATTGGACGTAGTTATTAGGAGATAATCTAAACTTGTAAAGTTGCTTTGAGACAATGCTCCATTGTAAAAAGCACTATATAAATAAATCTGACTTGACTTGACTTGACTTGTGTTAAAATCTGAGGATGTTTTGGGTCATATTTATGCAGAAATATAGAAAATTCTAAAGGGTTCACAAACTTTCAAGCACCGTAGTTAGTCATGTTGTGCATGTTAGAAGCCATCAGATAATGTCATATGGCATGGATGTGTTAAATTATTTGAGAGAAAACTGAAAATATAAGGAAGGATAAGCTGGAGTGTAGCAGAGTGGTACAGTAGTATAGTGGTATAGTATGGATTAAAAAGAAAACGATGTGCATGTTTGTATTATGTTAAAAATGAAAATGCTTAAGATTTAATCTAAATTAAATATTAGTAACTTGCTCTTGGTGTTGGACTTTAGCACTGAAGAAAATACACTTATGTCACGTAAACCCAAGTAACTGCTAACTAATTATTTATGAATTACCATGTAAACTCCTTAAGCACTTTTGTAAAACCCTTAATAATGTGAGATTTTCCAAAAAATGGTGCTCTGCTTCTACATGGAGTTAAAAAATCACTTTGTTCCCTTAATGCTTACCATGGACCTTTGACCTTGAATCCCCATTTGATGACGTTCTCACGACCACGAATCGTTTACTAAGCTCGGCATCATCGTGTTCTTTTTAACTCATTCACTTTAAAGCTATGAAGAATAGGTCTGCAACAGAATGTGTTAATCAGTGTTGGAAAAGAAGTCGTCTCAAGGTTCTGCTCCTGAGATGTGAGCATGTATATTTTATAACGGCACAGAAACAAATTCCATTCAGTGATCCTTTTAGCTTAAAATAACTTTATTTGTGGATGATAGACAGACAAAATATGAAATGCAATGGCAAACATGAAAGCTTTTGTTGTTGTTTGTCTGTTCGCTTCATTTTCTCAGGTAAGCAGGTTCTGCGTATTGCATGATTATCTCCTACGTCCTAAAGACCTTGCACAGCGTTACAGGGCATGCCATGTAATTCTCTGATGATGTGGTTACCTTATCCTTCCTGATTCCCAGCTGAGATTTACAGGGATGCTGAGTTTGTATCCAAATACAAATTCTAAGCCACTCTCTATGAGATCCTTAATCAGGGGTTGAGCACTGCTGAGCTGTAGCTCAGGTTCCCATCAACCACTTTATTAGACAAGACCACACTGCGAGCACCAAGTCACAAATGAAGTCCCTGCAGCTCACCTTTCTCAGAGTATCATATTAACATCTGCTGGTGAATGGTGATTATGGGCTTAAATGCCTCACCATTATGTCTACCACAATGTCACATACAGGGCGTGTAGTTCCAATACTTGGTATTCAAATTAATTTACTTCAGCTTGTTGGTTGGTTTCAACACTGTGTTTCTTCCTTGTGCAGTCATTCTGTGACTGCCATAATTACTAGCTTAACTGATCTGTAAAAGAAAAGAAACAGAGATTGGGCCAAAATTTGGGTTCTAGACCATGGTGTTTATGTACTTTGTCAAACTCAGACTTTTTTAAATCCACAAAGCCGTGACTGTCGATGTCTAAAATATGCAAACACCCATCCACACTGTATAAAACATGTTTTGTCTACTTAACAAATACAGCTACAGTACTGTATAGGCCTTTTGTCCATTATAAAAACAAATATATAAAGTGGTCTTAGATTGAGAGCAGCAAGATGAGTGGGGATTAATGTCTACTTTAAACAATGTAAGTGCAACAACTGGTAACAGTTTATAACACATTTTTGTTACAGCATTTGACTGCAAATGTTGTATAAGACCTATTTAGTGTACGAACGTCATCAGAGTTTGCTCATTTCTGACTCCTTAGCTCTTGGATTAAGTTTAAGGGAGGGAGTGGAGGCATGGGTAAAAGTGGACTTTGACCTGACTTCTCGTGACAGTTTAGCTGTCATCTGTTAAAGTGCATATACGTGAAATATTTTTACACGACATCCTCAAGGCCCAGTTCTCATTAGTAAGCTCTTGTATTGTATCTCACAATATTTACATCAGAAAATCCCATTCAGGGGTCTTACAGTTTGCTACAGTGGTTCTAGTAGGTGCAATAGTCTAAGTATACAGATTACTATGACATGATAACTCACTATTTTGTAGTGAGCTTCTTGTACTGTAACCTTTCCCATGTGCTATCCTGCGTGCTACTTTTACCTCTAAATTCACTTAAGCAGCAAAGACAAACATTAAATTCCACGATGATTTCCATTTATTAACTTCAACAAGAAAAACATATCAGTTGCATGTGGATACCCAAAGGGTATCTAAGTTTTATGCCATGTTACCTATAATCCTATGGGTTTGGTAACTCAGGGTAGTTCCTAATTAAATTTCCTCACTTTTTGTTCATGTAATACAACACATGTCAAACCAAAACCAACCTTCCAAAAGCGTGAGTAAGGATAAATTACAGATGTTTACAGATTTGTCCATAGCATCTGTTTTAACTTTAAATATAAGCTTCATGGATGGCATGGTAGCACAGCGGGTAGGGTTGGGGCCACACAGCTCCAATGACTCAGGCTCCATCCTCATGTCTGGTTACTGTCCAAGTGGATCTCTCCAAAAGGCTTTCATCCTTTAGCGTCATCTCACATCTCAAAAACATGGTGTCTGGATTGACCACTCTAGGTATGAATGAGTGAGTTTACAACAATGAACTGGTGTGGTTCCAGGATGGTTCCGGATCCCAACTCAACCTTCACCTTGATACACATTGGAGATGAATGGATTATTGGATGGATCCCTTCAGGAAGGCTTTTCTACACTCAATGATCACTTTATTAGGTACACCACCTTCTACACTGTGTCCATTTTATTAGTTCCACTTTCCAATAGAAGCATTTTGTAATTCTACAATTACAGACTGTAGTCCTCCTGTTTCTCTACATGCTTTGTTAGTTCCCTTTCCCTTTATGGTCAGAACCATTACAGAATAAGTACTATTTGGGTGGTGGATCATTCTCAGCATTGCAGTGACTCTGACGACGTGGTGGTGGTACGTGTGGATCAGACACAGCAGTGTTGCTGGAGTTCTTTTAAACACCTCAATGTCACTGCTGGACTGAAAATAGTTCCACCAACCAAAAATTTCCAGCCACCAGTATCCTGTAGGCAGCATCCTGTGAGCACGGATTAAGGATTAGAGGATGACTAACACAAGTTGTACAGCAACAGAAGGCTTTACATCTACAAGCTGGAGCAATATGCTAGATGTGTCTAATAGAGTACACAGTGAGTGGAAGTGTTTAAAAGCTTTAGCAGCACTGCTGTGTCTCATTTGAGTGTACCAGCACACTCCACCGCCACATCAGTGCCACTGCAGTGCTGAGAATGATCCACCACCCAAATAGTACCTGATCTGTGGTGCTCCTGTGGGGTCCTGACCGTTAGAGAACAGAGTAAAGGGGCAAAAGCATGTAGAGAAACAGATGGACTACTATAACCACAAAGTGCTTCTATAAGGTAAGTTTCACTGATAAAATTGACTATGAGTATAGAAACAAGAAGGCCAGTGAGTGTACAGTGGTGCTTAAAAGTTTGTGAACCCTTTAGAAGTTTCTGTATTTCTGCATAAATATGACCTATACCATCATCAGATTTTCACACAAGTCCTAAAAGCAGATAAAGAGAACCCAATGAGACAATAATATTATACTTGGTCATTTATATGACCAATATTCAACCAATGGGATGACAATCAGGTGTGAGTGGGCACCCACTTTTATTTAAAGAACAGGGATCTATCAAAGTCTGCTCTTCACAACACATGTTTGTGGAAGTGTATCATGGCACGAACAAAGGAGATTTCTGAGGACCTCAGAAAAAGAGTTGTTGATGCTCATCAGGCTGGAAAAGGTTACAAAACCATCTCTAAAGAGTTTGGACTCCACCCATCCACAGTCAGACAGATTGTGTACAAATGGAGGAAATCCAAGACCATTGTTACCCTCCCCAGCAGTGGTCGACCAACAAAGATCACTCCAAGAGCAAGGCGTGTAATAGTTGGTGAGATCACAAAGGACCCCGGGGTAACTTCTAAGCAACTCAAGGCCTCTGTCACATTGGCTAATGTTAATGTTCATGAGTCCACCATCAGAAGAACACTGAACAACAATGGTGTGTATGGCAGGGTTGCAAGGAGAAAGCCACTGCTCTCCAAAAAGAACATTTCTCACTTGTGTGAAAATCTGATGTTGTTTTAGGTCATTTATGCAGACATATAGAACATTCTAAAGGGTTTACAAACTTTCAAGCACCACTCTAAATGAAAATGTTCAGACTCAGTACATGTCATTATGTCTGACTGCTTATTTTCTACTGTTATGCACATTCAGCTTTCTGTCTTGACAGGGCTGTGTTATCTTGGTAGTTAAAATTATAATATAAATATAGATTTCAGATCCCAACACTGCTTCAGAACTACTGTTACAAATGTAATTAAATTTCTTAGCTCTTGGCTAAGATTTTACTCTGCCTCACAGGAAAGTCACTCTGGATAAAGGCATTTGCCAGTCAAACAGATGTAATTAAGCATAAACAGTTTAAGGGGCCTCACTGGTAACAAATGCAGTGGGCTTGAATTCTGTTTGTCTTTATGCAAGGATCAAATGTGTAAATGCATGGAATAGAAATTACAAAGGTCTAAAAGCAGGCTTATAGAGATTTGTAATAACTTGACTAAACTTGATATTAAAATGAATACTGAAAGCATATGGGATCCTGTTTTTAAGTTAACTTAAAAATGCTGCTGTGCCTTTTGTTATGAAGCTGGAACTGCTCACAGTATTTGTGCTATTCCCAACAAGTGCTGAAATTCAAATGTTCTGCCAAAATAGAAGATTTATTTTCTTATTATTTTTAAAACGTATTCCAGTTCACTTTTCTCACATATAACAATGTATTTTCCCACACTACAGTATAATTGTCCCACTGTTTACTGTGAGACAGTGATCATTAATTGAATATGCTTTTCCACAATGGGTTAATTACTTCTAATTATAACCAACTCTGATTGAAGAAAGTTAAACACACTAATGTTTCCACAGATTAGCTGTTCATGTTCTCAGCACAGATAAGAGCTGATTTTGATGCTCATGGGAAAGAAGTTAATGACACACTCATGTGACATGGATTCACTTAACAGCAAGGAATGTGTTTAAGTTTGTCATTATCAGACAGAACAACAAGGTCATTACAATTTCTCCTGTATGGTTTTTGTCAGTTCATGGAGCAAATCACAGAGTATCGATCTAATATTCACTTTTATTCCATGTTTGTATAGCACAAGTACACTGTGTTACTGAAGCTCATTATTGCATAGCATTTATAATATACATTCAGCGTCATAGGATAAATCCCAAGGGTACATGCTTAGTTTCTAGGATTGTGCATAGTTATTTTGGTATTAATGATTACGTAAGGTACATTTGGGTATTTCCTTTTTCTTCCAGAAAGGGGTGGGGTGGTAATGTACATTTCTTTCTATGTGGGCAAGTCCAGACAATTTGCCATAGTATATTTTAAGCCTGTATTTGGCAAGGTAATATATGGGTTAAGTAGGTTAATAATCTTAAAATGAAGGATAATAACCTTACAGGTCCACTGACATATATGTTAATAACAGACATTGTTCTAATTGACATTATGTAGCATATATGCATAGTTTGATTTAAAAAATAACATCATAGATTATAAAATATAATATGCTGCCCTAAATGCAAAATAGTGCATTTTTCAGTTGAATTGGTCCTGCAAATATCTGTTATTTATATTATTTTATTTTCATCAGGAAAGGAAGCATGCATGCTACACTCCGTTTCTTTGTAATCTGATATGAAAAAAGGTTGTTTCAAATTTCAGAAACATGAGAGCAGCATGGTGGCACAGTGTCACCTCACAGCTCCAGAGACATGAGTTTATGTCCCAGCACAGCTGCCTGTGTGGAGTTTGCATGTTCTCCTCATGTCTGCATCGGTTTCCTCCCACATTCCAAAGGCAGGCATTAGGTCAAATGGCATCTGTAAAAAGTGCATCAGTGTGTGACTGTGCATATTTGAATGTTCTCCCACATTCCAAAGACATGCGTTAGCTCAGTTGGCCCAGTATGAATGTGTCTGACTAGTATCGATGTAACCTTTCTCATGTCATGAAAAGGGTTCAAACACTGGCCTGAACTTGCAATATAAATGTTACAGAAGGTGATGCAGTTACTGAACCCTGTGATGGACTGGTGCCCAGTACAGGGTGTACCTCTGCTAGGATAATCTCCAAACACCACCCCTCAGCAACCCTGGCCCAGATAAGTGGGGCTAAAAGGGATTGTTGTGCTATGCTTTGCTTTTTAGCTCTGTGTTTTGCTCTTACGGTCTCCTTAGCTGTCCTCCTTCAGATGGTTACCGGTTGTTTTGTGTGATGTCAGAGTAAAGTGGATCATTTACTCTAAGCTAATTCGTTTTGATGCAATATGTCATATTCATCTTTGGACAGTTTAGGTTTGTCCTGATGTGACTGGTTTCCTTTTGCCTTTGCCAGTGAGCAAGTAAGTTGTTAATGCATTTACCATTAAATTAAACATATGATTACCATATGTTTTAAATGTATTTGCTTCCATTATATCTTTTTAAACACTCTGTATTCAACAACTGCTTTTAATGGTCAATTTGAGCTCAACAGCTGTTTGGCAGAGTGCCAAAAAACTAGTGACAAGTAAATTCCTGTGTCTTTAGCATTGTGTATGGAAAATTGTTTCCTGTCTGTAAGTTACTGTGTATAGAGATATTAAAAATGTATTGAAATGTAAATAGCTGCGCAGGTTAAGGCACATTTAAATCTGGTTTTAAACATCTCTTCCCATATTCCTTCTTTGGGGGTTCAGGTTTTTAGCATTCTCCTACAAATAAAACCTAGATGTTAAAGGACAATGTTATACATTACTGTGATACATCAGAGTGAAACACGAGGGATCACAATAGCAGGAAAGGGTCTGGGGTTAAGCTAACACATTTTGTGCTACATAAGCAAGAGCTTGATTCCTCCAGCATAACAGATCCACGTGACCTTTTTTGCTGTGTTGCAGTAAGTAAAACACCAAGGATTATCAAGGACAAACACGGATACAGCTTTAAAAGGACATCATGTGACACACCCACATACTACTCATACTCACAAGCGACAGTGACACAATAAATTGTGAAACTGGGGGCTAATATGTTGGTGTCATGCTCCTGGAATGTTTGTTTATTTATTTTTTTATCATCACGCGAGCATCAGTGGATGCTAACCGCTTGCACCACCGTGCCACCCTGCTCCTGGAATGTGACTAAGTTGCTGTTATTGCTCTCTAAGCCAGTTTGCTCCTTCCCTCTGGATTTAAAAGCTGACCAATTAACATGCGTACATGTACGCGACAAGTACCCACACACACACAAGCCTTATACTCATTATAAAGTGTGCCCCTGTTCAGGTCTGCACTAACTTCTCAGATTGCACTCTGAAAACACACACTCTGTTTGACACTAGGCCTTAAAGGTCTAAGAGGAGAGTATATCAGAAGCCAAGGCTTTGTCCCAATCCAAGAGTTTTAAATTTTCCAGAATCAATCCTGCAGCTTACCCAGGAGATGTGGCTGCACGTTTGCTTGATGAACTCATTCCCCTGGGATGTTTAAAAGGAAGGTAAGATTCATTGTAGTACGGTACTTTAATTATGCAAATGAATTCTAAATGACTTTTGAGATCCTTCTCTTGTCTTTTGTCAGCTTTATAATGATGTTTGTCTGTTATGTCTAAGCCACGAGTCAGTGATTTGAAAACAATGGTGCCATAAAAAGTTTACAGCCATAGAAACGTTTCTGGTTTCCTTTACAACATTTAAGTGCATTGTAATGTAACCATTTTGCCACAATGATTAATTTTCTTCACAATGACCTTCACATAATGAGACCATTTATTGAAGAAAAAAACTTACACAACGTACTTTTCATTTCTTTTTCTTTTTCTATTACTACTACTTTCAAATCTGTATGTTAAAATACCTTAGCAGAGAGTCCTTAGCTAGTGTAAGGTTACAGTGATTTGACAGTTTTTCCCATTCTGTGAAACAGCACCCTCTCCAACAGTTGTAATGCAGGGAAAGGGTTGGACCACCTTTTGCCTACAGAACTGCCTTAATTCTTTGTGACATAGATTCAACAAGATGCTGGAAACATTCCTCCGCTATTTTCGTCCACATTCCAGATTGATCACCCAGTTGCTGCAGATTTGTCAGCTGTACATCCATGATGTGAATCTTTTGTTCCACCACATCCCAAAGGTGCTCTATTGGACTGAGATCTGGTGACTGTGGAGGCCATTTGAGTACTCATTGCCATGTCCAAGTAACCAGTTTGAGATGATTTGAGCTTTGTGAAATGTCACGCAGAAGATGATATACTCTCCACTGTGCTCATAAAGGGATGGACATGGTCAGCAACAACACTCATGTAGACTGTGGTATTTCAGCAATGCTCAATTGGTATTAAGGGGCCAAAAGTGTGCCAAAAAATATTCCCCACACCATTACACCACACTGAAAAACTCTTGATACAAGGGTTGCAGCAGAAATCGAGACCAGGCAATGTTTTTCCAGACTTACACTAACCAATTTTGGTGAGCCTGTGTGGATTGTAGCCTCAGTTGCCTGTTCTTAGGTGACAAGATTGGCACCTGGTGTGGTCTTCTGCTATAGTAGCCCACTTGATTCAAAGTGCAATGTGTTGTTCAATGTCAGATGCCCTTCTGCATACCTGGGTTGTAACGAGTGCTTATTTGGTTACTATTGCCTTTCTCTCAGCTCGAACCAGTCTGAGCATTCTGCTCTGACCTCTGGCATCAACAAGGCATTTTCACTCAGAGAACTGTCACTCACTGGATATGTTCTATTTTTTCAAACCATTCTCTGTAAACCCTAGTGCATGAAATCCCAATATATCAACAGTTTCTGAAATATTCAGACCAGCCCATCTAGCACTAACACCCATGTCACGTTTAAAGTCACATAAATCACTTTTCATCCCCATTCTGATGCTTGGTTTGGACTTCTTCAAAGGCATCTTGACCATGCCTAAACACCTAAATGCACTGAGTTTGTGCCATGTGATTGGCTAATTAGATATTTGCGTTAATGAACAGTTGAACAGGTGTACCTAATAAAGTGACCTGGTGAGGGTATACTGCCACACTATTTATTGTATGCTGTCTTAATTAAGCTACTTAGATAAAGCATTTGTCAGTAAAATAAATGAAATGCAGTGTAATTGCTTGTTTTGGGAGCCTATACTGTTTAGAATTATGTGCTTGAATTCCGAAGCACGTATAAAATAAAGGAAAATTCAGTGTATGTTCACTCAACATGCACACTTCCCTACTAAGCAGGAGCTCAAACAGTAGCCTACGTCACCTACAAAGTTCATTTTTTACATACTTTGTAGTACGTTAGTATGGTGCTAGTATAATTTTCGCGCACACCATGGAAGTTTTCCTTCGACTTAGTAATAAAAACATGAGTGTATTCCGCTTTGAATATGTAACAGCTAATTTAAATTCACGTCCACTGTTTGTGTTAGCCGGGTTTACAAGTCAGTGTGGTGCTTTTCTGAGTCAGACTCTCAACAGCGTGTCAGTTGCCAGTTTGTTTGGGAAGGCAGGAACCCTATCGCAAACATTTTTTACGGGTTATTTGTCGGCTCGCTAGTTTTTGGAAGATCTATGAAGAGTGTTGAGGCTTTAAGCTTGCGGATGGTGTTTCGATGCGGCAAATCATATCCTATTCGTGCGGAACAAAATTCCACGTGTTTGGCTACAGGAGATGAAGAGAGGCGACGTTTATAAGCCCGACCTCCACGGCCACGTTTACTTCTCCGGCTTCTTCATTTCAGCCGTTTTGCTTTGTGAACCGACATTCTGCTCGTTGTGAGTCCGCTGAATGTGTTGCAGCCCTTTTTTTTAAAAAGCACACGCGGGAAGACTGTAGTCAAAAACGCCACAAACGGTTGCTGTGTGCCGGACAGCTGCTCACGGTCAGTATTTGCGTTTCGTCCTTTTGGGATCTTTGTAATTGTGTGAGAGGGGCGGTGTTGTATCATTGTTGCACTGTACTGTAAGTTAAATAAGTACTACGCTAGCATTAGCAATACTCAAGTGTCGGTTGCTCCCCTCCCCATCCCTGTAGTCCCATAACTAGCCGCCGGATTTATTGTAGTTCATTTAAATGTTCAGCGCCTCAGTTATCAGATCGGATGTTGTAGGTAAGCGCAGCCTACAGTTTCGTGGGGAGGAATAGAAGAAACACGAACTCATTTTCCATTTCCCCTAACATTCATACAGGCGGGAGGAAGTTTGTCATTAGCTGAATCATAGTTTGTCCGACACGAATAGTCCGCTGTTTATTTTTAGGCGGAATTCGAGCCAGCATGTGTGCAGCCACTGCAAAGGTCCTTCAAACGTGCTCTGGTGACCAGCTGTTAATGTAAAATAGTCAACTGATAAATGAACAAACATGCCGTGTTCTGTTGAGAAACCATTTCCCATAGTGGTGCTAAAATGCATTTCTTTTGCTTAGTTTGGCGTATTTGTGCAACCACGCCCGATTCACCACATAGTCCACTAGTTAGGGAGTGTTGTCATTTTCCATGGTACATCTGAAATTCTTGCCTTGAATATAGAACTCGCTCCTGAAATCCCATACTGGACTGTAGCAGGTTAATGTCTTAAAGGTATTACCCAGTTAATACATAGCAGCATCAGTGTACACTTTGAAGGGCATTGGGAGTAGGGCACTATTTTGGACACGCGGCTGCTCTCAAGGACAGGTCACTTCCTGTTCCAGTGTCTCAAGCAGTCAGAATTGAGGAGTGAAAATGTAATGTAATCTGGATGCAGTCAGATGGGAATTGCTCTGAGGAACCTTTAGCTACACGTGCTGTTCTAGAGCCACAGTATGCGTCTGTGTGCACGTGACTGTTCAACTGGTTATACCACATAGCTCCCAGAATTGACTAATTAACCTCAAGGCTTTACATGATGTTTCTTTGCTCTAACTATATCAGCAATCATGTCTAAGTTTTGTACTTGGAGCTTCTTGTGTTTGTGTGTGTGTATACAGATGCACTCACTGGCCACTTCATCAGTCACACCTTGGTAGGACCAAGTTGGACCTACTTTGCGTTCGGAACTACTTTAATTATTATTAGCATTGATTCAGCAACGTGCTGGAAACATTTCTCAGTTATTTTGGTCCATATTGATATAATAGCATCAAGCAGCTGCTGCAGATTTGTTGGCTGCACATCCATGATGCGAATTTTCCATTCCACCACATCCCAAAAGTGCTCTTGGATGGAGATCTGGTGACTGTGGAGGCCATTTGAGTACACTGTCATGTTGAAGAAACCAGTTTGAGATGATTTGAGCTTTTTGACATGGCATGTAGAAGATGAATACATTGTGGTCATAAAGGGATGGAGATGTTCAGCAACAGAATTGATTAAACAATGCTTGGTTGGTATTAAGGGGACCAAAGTGTGCAAGAACATATGTCCCACACCATTACACCACCAACAGCCTGAACCATTGATACAAGGCAGGATGGATCCATGTTGTTCAGGCCAAATTCTGACCCTACTCTCCGAATGTCATCAGTCAGAGATGAGTTACTGTTGCCTTTGTCAGAATGACCACATTATGTTTTTTTGCATAAATATGACCTAAATCATAATCAGATTTTCACACAAGTTCTAAAAGTAGATAAAGAGAACCCAGTTAAACAAAAGAGACAAAAATATTATACTTGGTCATTTATTTATTTAGGAAAATGATCCAATATTACATGTTAGTGAGTGGCAAAAGTATGTGAACCTTTTGCTTTCAGTATCTGTGTAACTCCCCTGTGCAGCAATAACTGCAACTAAACGTTTCCTGTAACTGTTGATCAGTCCTGCACATCGGCTTGGAATAATTTTAGCCCATTCCTCCATACAGAACAGCTTCAGCTCTGGGATGTTGGTGGGTTTCCTCACATTAGCTGCTCGCTTTAGGTCCTTCCACAACATTTCGATTGGATTAAGGTCAGGACCTTGACTTGGCCATTCCAAAACATCAACTTGATTTTTCTTTAGAAGAATATTCTTTGGTTCTTCCATTCTTTGGTAGAACGACTTGTGTGCTTAGGGTCGTTGTCTTGCTGCATGACCCTCCTTTTCTTGAGATTCAGTTCATGGACAGATGTCCTGACATTTTCCTTTAGAATTCTCTGATGTAATTTAGAATTCATTGTTCCATCAATGATGGCAAGCCGTCCTGGCCCAGATGCCACAAAACAGGCCCAAACCATGATACTACCCCCACCATGTTTCACAGATGGGATAAGGTTCTTATGCTGGAATGCAGTGTTTACCTTTCTCCAAACATAACGCTTCTCTTTTAAAACAAAAAGTTCTATTTTGGTCTTATCCGTGCACAAAACATTCTTCCAATAGCCTTCTGGCTTGTCCACGTGATCTTTAGCAAACTGCAGACGAGCAGCAGTGTTTTTTTTTTTTTTTGGAGAGAAGTGGCTTTCTCCTTGCAACTCTGCCATGTACACCATTGTTGGTCAGTGTTCTTCTGATGGTGGACTCATGAACATCAACATTAGCCAATGTGAGAGAGGCCTTCAGTTGCTTAGAAGTTACCGTGGGGTCCTTTGTGACCTCGCCAACTATTACACACCTTGCTCTTGGAGTGATCTTTGTTGGTCGACCACTCCTGGGGAGGGTAACAATGGTCTTGAATTTCCTCCCTGGCGTGGATGGATGGCGTGGATGTTGGTGCTAGGCGGACTGGTCTGAGTATTTAAATATCTGCTGGATTTTAGCAACTGAGCATTGTTTAAACACCACAGCATATATGACTTTTGTTGCTGACCATGTTCGTCCCTTTATGTACCCATCTTCTATGTGCCATGTCACAAAGCTCAAATCTGGTTTCTTGAGTTCACAGTACTCAAATGGCCTCCACAGTAACGAGATCACAATCGTATAGAGCACCTTTGGGATGTGGTGGAACGGGAGATTCGCATCATGGAGGTGCCAGTGACAAATCTGCAGCAACTGCATGATGATATCATGTCACCATCTTCGAGGAATGCTTTCAGCACCTTGTTGAATCTGTGCCACAAAGAATTAAGGCAGATCTGAAGGCAAAATGGGGTCTAACCCAGTATCAATGTGTACCTGATAAAGTGGCTGGTGAGTGTATGTCTACATGTATGTATATACTCGTACACTGACCACCCTTTGTTTCTGCACTCACTGCCAATTATATAACCTCTGTTTACCGTATAGAAGCACTTTGTGCTTGTATATTTACTGTCTGTAGTCCATCTGTTTTTCTGCATGCTTTGTTAACCTCATTTCAACTTGTTTTTTAGTGGTCAGGACCCCCGAATTGCCACCACTGATTAAGTATTATTTGGGCGGTGGATCATTCTTTGACCACTATGTGGTGGTGGTGGTGGTGTGGTAGTGTGTGTTTTGCTGGAATTAGTTAATCAGACACAGCAGTACCACTGGAGCTTTTAATCCACTGTGTTCACTCACTGTGCACTCTATTAGACACTCCTACCTATTTGGTCCACCTTGTAGATGTAAAGTCAAAGAGCTTATCTGATGTTGCACAGTTTGAGTGGTCATCCTCTAGTCTTTCATCAGTGCTCATAGGACGCTGTTGGCCGGATATTTCTGGTTTCAGTCCAGCAGTGACACTGACTTAAAATAGGTATGACTACCACCTTACACCAACGATTAAAATGACGTGATTCCAGAAGGACTTTCGTGATTTTATTATTTTTTTTCTGACTTTGAAAATTCTCCTGCCACTCTGAAATCGCTGGAAAATCGTTTAGGCCGGCATCAGAAAACTGCAACCCTCTGGTGCTGGTACTACAGTGTTAAAGGTTATTTTTGTTTATGCTTGGGTAGAGTTATATTTTTCAGAACTACTTATGCAGTGACATGTTTGCCTAGAGCTGGACTCATTTATTGTTGTTGTGAGATTTCACTGCAGAACAGGACACTTGTAAGACTTGTGTACCTGAACGGATTTTACTGCTCCACGCTCAGTTGAGTGTTGTAAGTGATTAGCAGTTATTGCAGTTTCACTTCTGAACTAGAGCAAGTAAAGCTAGCTGGAAAGCAAAGTAATAAAACCGGGTCATTACCATTTGACACATTGGAACAGCATAATGCAAATTCTTATTGGCTTCTTAAAATGATCCAGAGAGTATTTTTGTCCCTGGCATTGCACCTCAGCAGATATCCAAACAGAACAGCTTGCTTAATTTTATAGCAGAAAAGCAAGACTGTTGTTGAACAGAGCTTCAAATGCTTTGGTATCGTTGCAGCTCAGTCAGTACCAATGCTTCAAATAAGTAGATTTAAATCCCACTGTTGGCAAAAAATGTATTTGGTATCCGAAACCATTGCCTGATACCATTCTCTGTAACAGAGAAAGTACCTAAAACACATCTCACAGTTTATTTTAACCTCCTGTATGGTTAAAGCACTGGAGAAGGTGTTTGACCATCAGCTAGACTTGTCATATCTCTTGAATATGGCTGTGTTTTGCCCATCTTCTATAGTGTTGTAGGTGAACATGATTTCTCATATTGTCTATTTAAGGCTCTCTACTTTAATATGATTGGTCTTTGTCAATCTTTAGAGGAATATGATTGCATCATATCTGTCTAGTCAAACGTCATTCATTAAATATAATTGGTCTTGGCTGTGTGGTTAAAGCTCTGTTGATGAATAATATGATTGGCATAAATGTCTGGTATAACTGGTCCTGCCACACTGGTCAAAACTGTCTCTAGTTAATTATGACTGACCTCTGTCTGTCTATTAAAGCTCTATAGATGAATTTGATTAGCTCATACAGAGCTTTTATACGTCTGGTGAAAGCTCTGCATGTATAAAAGCGTGTACTAAAGATATTTATAACTGACTCTGATCATGATGAATATGCTTGTGTTGTTAAAGCCCTGCCAAAGCTAATTATCTCAATAATCAGACTTGAGTTCTATTAGACAAGTACAATTTAAAAGCTGCTTGGGCTTGTAAACAGAGTGGCTTAGTCAGTGACAACATGTATTGCTTCAGCTACGTGTTGAAAGCGAATAAAATAACTGATACAGTTGAGTTCCATACAGTTGACTTTATCTGGGTTTTTTATTTGTGTGGATGTCTTTGGATCACTGGGACCATATACAGTATCTACTAGGGCTATGCTAAAGTCAATATACGACATTTTTCAGCTCAAAATATAAATTTTTTTGAAAAAAGAAATTACAATCTGTTGTCCTGTAGATGTCACAGTACAGTGTTTTGACTGTTTGTGTACGGAATTATCAGTGTGATGTATTAAGACGACTCAGATTGTACATTGTAACTAGTTTCAGCTATTTTAATAATTTCAGGGAACTATGGGGAACATCGCAATATATCGCAATATGCATCGTGTCGCAGTGTATCATCATATAATGGTATTGTGACCCATGTATTGTGATGTGTATCATGTATTGTGTGTATCATGAAGTCCTTTCCAATACCCACCCCTTGTATCTACGTGCTATTAGTGAATAAAATATTAGTAAAATGAGCTAAATGGCAGTTTATGTTGTGGTGCTGCAAATGACCACAAAGATCTAGTTAATCTAGTTAATTCACAGAGTAGTTATTTTTTTTTAAGTAAGAGGGATATAAGAGATTCTCAGGCAATTTGTAGGAGGAGCAAATGGTGCAAGAACAACTGCTGTAGGGTTTTTGAAGTCCTCTTACTTATGGCAGAACCAAATGTCAGAGTAATGAAATCTGTCATGACTTTTTTTGGTATTCTTTCTTTTGTGTGTTCAGGTCAAGTTTGTATGAGATATTTTCGAACGTTCCATACACCCTCTGTCAGTCAGAACAGTAAATCCTGTCTGATATTGGCATATAGGCTTTTAAATGCGTTTTAGTTTTTGGAGCTCACTCACTGACACTCCATATCCACTGAATCCAATTAAGGGGGGGGCACTGCGGCTTGTCTGACAGCACAACACACAAAGCGGGAACGAACCCTGGATATGGCACCAGTCCACCGCAGGGCAAATGAACACACACACACACACCGACTCGCTCCCAATGGGACATTTAGAGACATCAGTTAATCTCACTCATGTCATTGGAATGTGAGACAGTGCCAGAGTACCTGGTGGAAGCTATGTAGACACTGGGAGAACCTACAAACTCCACACAGGCAGCAGCTCGGACTGGGACTCGTCAGTGTCCAGCGATCACACTGCGGCCATACCTGTGAAGCTAGGGTGACTGAAAAGTTCAATTTATCTCATCTCAGATCTCCATTCTTTGGCAGGTGTGTAGTAGGCCTGTTTTTGACAGTTGTTTGCCCGTATTTGAACAGTGAACTTTTGGACAGTGGAGCAACATGGCAGTTGTTTCGCTGGTAAATAGCAGTGACGATGATCAGCTCCTTGGTGAAGCTGTGCTGAATCACTTCACCAGTCCGTTGCTCTGCTTTTGCTTATGTTATATATGCCTTGGGCCGCAAATGATCTAGGGCCATGATGACATACCAGTTCATGCTGTTGGTCTCTGGGTAAGGGCAGAGAACATCTACAGCCACTCTGTCCATCAGGGCCCCAGCTCAGAGTGATTGGAGCAGGCTGTGAGAGTGCTCAGTGGGAGAGTGTCCGTTTCTTGCAGTGATGGTGTCCCAGCAGTGTACCAGCGGTTTGATATTTTCAATAGAATGTTGGAGGAGCTGCTGCAGCGTTTTGTGAAATCTTTTGTAGATTGTGTTTTTGACTGTGAAGCAGTGGAGTGGTGCAGCAATGCTGACAAAGCCTCGAACACAACAGCAGTAATAAGATTGTAGCCACAGCCAGTTATACAGCTGTTTGGTATTGCTTGGAGTGGGCTACTGTGGGTAGCGTTCACCTTGGCTGGGCCAGTCGCTGAGGAATGTCCCTTGGCTTTGGAGGAGGCTGTATTTATTTGGATAGAACCTGAGTTGGGCAGCTCTGATGGCGGTGAACAAGCTGTCCATGCAGTGCAGTGCTTTGCCAAATCTGGGACGAACACCAGCAGATAGTCCAGTTGCATCACAAAGTGTTTCTGTGGGAGTCCAGCTAGGACCCACTCCAAGAGATGCTCAAAGATGGTGGGAGCACAGTGTAAGCTAAAGGACATTACCCAGAACTGCCGAAGTTCTGCATTGGTGTCGTCCTTGTGTAGGTCACTGAGTTTCACTACCTTGGTGATGGTTCCTGCGAGTCGCATCTTATTGCTATTCAGGCAGAGTATGCTGCTGCTTAAGTCCAGTGTCCGGCTTGAGCTGCTGGCAGGAAACCCAGTCTCAGGATGAAATGGTAATTGATGAGTGCTAACCACAGTTTCTTTTTCTAATTCCATTTGTTCAGAGTCACAGTTAAGCATCGTTTCCCCAGCAAAGGCGCAGTTTTGCTGGTCACCAATGTATGGTATGTTTGGGTTGCTGGTCCCCACCCTCTCTCAGTCTTGCTGTGGGCATTGTGCTGTACGACAGGTTGTAGAACCGGCACTTGATACACGTATACACAAGCAACTTGATACAGGTATTCTCAAGAATGCAAGATGACTAGCGTCCCTGTTGACATCCTAGCCGACTGAGTGTGAAACATTGTCTGGCCTCTTAGTCGTTTCCTGCTGGTTACAGCTCCCACCATGGCTTACTCTGTGGCTCGGTTTTTTTGTAGTGCCAGGATACAGTCTTTGACGGTGTTGCGCGTTCAGTGTTGGTGTGTATTACTGTGGCTTGACTGTTGTTTTCCTCCATGGCAACACAATGTGTCAGTGACATTTTATGGGCTGGGGCGTGGCACCTCTTGTAGTTTTTTTTCTAGGGCCTGTTCCTGAGTGGTGGGTGTGGTGAGGCAGAGGTGTTGCTGTAGGCTTTCTGGAGCAAGTGGTACCAGTCCAACTTCAGCTGTTGTTCGTCTTCAGCTGCTTTTGACCAGCCGCCTTTCTTGGCGGGAGTAGTGCTTAGTCAAATTCACCGAGCAGCTGTTCCATTTCTTCACATCGATCACACTTTTTGTTGTTTTTTTTTTTTTTTCTACACAAGTGTGATGGCACAGAACTATGAGAAACAGCAGGAAAATGTTTTGCTGGTGTCATGTGGGATGTTTGGTATTTTAAATCTTTAGAAAGCTTACAGTATGTAATACAATAAAATACTGTTTAAATAGATGTTATATTATATTGTTTAGGGAATAATGACAATAAAAAGTCTGTACATGTGACCAAACAAGACATGAGGTGGAAAATGCTGAAGATCACAGCAAGGTACACCTACATGTCACTTCATTAGCATGTATTCAGCACAGTGCTCGGCATACAACAAATTCATGTTTTGATTTTTGGAAGTTTCTGGAATGTTTTTTGAGGATATTTTCTTTGGTAAGCAGATGCAGAACCCGTGGATACAGAGGGCCGACTGTGTCTTTACATGTTGGCTTTACAGAGTTCTGTGTCTAGACCACAATTGTGAAAGATGGGGTGAAAAGTGCGTTCTTTGTTTGTTAATAAAGGGGTCTTTATGTAGGTGGATCACCATACAGAAATAAACTCACCGGCTGCTTTATTAGGTACACATTGGACCCCTTTTGCCTTCAGAACTGCCTTTAATTATTCGTGGCGTACATTCAACAAGGTGCTGGAAACATTCCTCAGAGATTGATTTGTCAGCTGCACGTTCATGATGTGAATCTCCCATTCCACCACATCACACCACATCAAGATGCTTTATTGGATTGAGGTCCGGTGACTGTGGAGGCCATTTGAGTACAGCGAACTCACTGTCATGTTCAAGCCAGTTTTGAGGTTATTTGAGCTTTGTGATATGGCGTCTTAACCCGCTGGAATTAGGCATCAGTAGATGGTACACCGTGATCATAAAGTGATGGACATGGTCAGCAACAATACTCCGGTAGGCTGTGATGTTTAAACAATGCTCAGTCGGTATTAAGTGGCCCAAAGTGTGCCAAGAAAATATCCCCTACACCATTACACCACCACCAGCATGAACTGTTGATAAAAGACAGGATGGATTCATGCTTCCATGATGTTTACACCACATTCTGACCCTTCCATCTGAATATCAAAGCAGAAATTGAGATTCATCAGACCAGGCAATGTTTTTTTCAGTCTTCTTTTGTCCAATGTTGGTGAGCCTGTGTGAACTGTGTGCCTGTGAGCTGACAGGAGTGGCACCCAGTGTGGTCTTCTACTGCAGTAGCTCATCTGCTTCAAGGTTCAACGTTATCCTCACACTACAAAGTTTTTCCATGACCCTAGAGTGCAGGGTTTATTTCTGTTTTGTGGATGGAGGAAAGAAAAGTAACTGGTATTCATCATATCAGTAGCCAACTCCAGTGGTCAACTGCAAGGCATTGATGAGTAAAAAAAAAAACAAAATACCCGACAACACTGGCGAAACGGCTGGCAGTTTCCATATTCAAGTGCAGTCATACTTTGACGTCTTCAAGAAATGTCATTAGGTACAGTTGAGTCAGGCAAAGGTGGGATGGTGGCACAATGGTTATCGCTGTTGCCTCACAGTTACAAAGATCCTCATTTTGATTCCTGGTCTGGAAATTTGCGTGTTCTCGCTGTCTCCATGTACACCAGTTTCCTCCCACATTCCAAAGCTATGCATTAAGTCAGTTGATGTCTCTAAAGTGTCCCCGTGTGTGTCCTGTGATGGCTTGGCACCCTGTCTATGGTTGGTCCCTGCCTTTCTCCCTGTGCTGCCAGTTAGGCCCCAGCTCCCCACAATTTTGAACTGGATTAAGCAGGTATTCGAATGAATGAATCAGGCAGTGTGATATGCAGGCCGTCTCTACGTTTTTAGAACTGTGTATTTGTATTGAATGAAGTATACTTTTAAAGAATTCTAAATCTGTTCATACCTTAGCTGCTAAGCATTCCTTAGCCTATATCTCACATACCATCCTGCATAACTCGTATTCACTCTCGCAGACCGAGTCCCCCTGTTGACAGCCAGTACTAACATTCATTTACTCACAACAGGTCAGTGGGGGGGTTCTATATCTCAGTAGCTCTCCAAGCCTAAAATGTTTGATGGAGGAGAAGTAACAGTCTGGGCATGGTTTTGATTGCTTGCTCTGGACACTAGCTCCTAGAAAAGGAAAATCATAATGATACAGTGTACAATGACATGTTTGAGGCTTGCGTGCTTACAGAAAAAAATAGACTAGCTTGAATGGCACCCTGATGTCAACCCCATTTAAAACCTTTGCACTGAAATGCAACCCTAACTGCGAACCAGACCTTATAGCTCAAAATCATTACTTGACATTACTGATGGCCTGCCCAGTTTCCATATCGCTATGACTGTGGGCAGTTAAACATATTGGGTGGGCATGTCTTGTTAGCCATATTTAAATGCCATGGCTGTAAATGGTCTGTACATTGTGTATAGGTTGTAGAGAGATACCATAAGCAGGAAACGAATTGCAGCTGGTAATGGTAACATACTTGGTGAATAAATCTGATTCTGAATAGTATAGCAGTTTACCCACTCTATTTTTGTGGGTGCTATAGCAAAACACTTAAAGAGAAGGAAAAAAAACGTTCTGCATTTGCCCTGGTAAAACGGGGAAAAAGTTTGTGGACATCACTTGTAATTATTGAGTGCTGCTATTTCAGCAACATTCAACTGTAACATTTATAATAGAAAACACACATTTTTGAATTGTCCATAGACAAACCGTGGCTGTAGAATGGATTGTTCTGAATACCCCAGCTACTTTGTTTGACACATTTATAGGTTTCTGCTTCCAAGAATTCAGTTCATCAACTTTCTGCACTGCTGTCCTTAAATAAAATCCATAGAGAATTGGTTTGCTAACTTTGATTGAGAACTTGGCTGGTTTGCATAGAACCATGACCTCAACTCCATCAGATACATTGAAATGCACAGGAAGGCCAAATGTGAGCCAGGGCGTATTGCCTAACATTAGAAGCCAACCTCACAGTCATGTTCCAAATTCTAATGGAAAACCCTTTTAGAAGATTGTTATAGCAAAAGTGGGGGGCAGGTTCCATACTAGTGCCCATGTTTTGGATGTAATCTGTTGGGTTTACACAAACCTTTGTCTTTATAGTGTATGTTAAAAAGCAGAATGACATTTAAAAACATAACTTGAAAGATAACTTTTGAAGGGTGTAGATAAAGGTTAAAAATAAAGTAAAATGATCAAAGCAGTCATTACTGTAAATGGAAGATGTGATGAGAAAAAGAGTGGAAATAACGAAGGGAAACTTAATTATTTTCAGTAAGAAAGTAATAAGATTAACAGTTGGTCATATTATGTCACTTTAATCCCTGAGTGGGGTTTTACACTGAATGTGAGATGGAATGTTATTAAATCCAAGTGCTAGTCAGTCAGCACCACATTTGCTTTGTTTTGCGTCTTTTGATGTATATTTTGCATTTTTGGGAATGGTACGCCATCACTGCCGGTTTTGGGTCCTTGGGCGATGACTATTCAAAACGCTTGTGGAAAAGACCAGCTGATGTGTCGTCACTGAGTCGATCCTGGGACTGGAGTGTGACGTGGTGCAGAAGAGCTAACTGAGGCAGCTGTGTTAGCTCTGCTTTGTATGTGACAGCTTTATTAAATGTAAAATTAATATGTGAATACATGTACAGAAGTGGGTTGCTTCAAAATAAGGAAACGAATCATTATGTATAGCTTGCTTCCTGATACAGCAGCACTGGACCTGCAGATGGATAAGAGTAATTCAATAACTGACTTGCAATAGTGCAGATCTCTGGTTTGTCTCAGGTGTTAGTTTTTTAATTGTTACATGTACAGTACAGTCCCAATGGCTCCTATGAGGGTTAGTGATAACAGAGTAGACTGAAGTGTTTTAAACTCTGCTGTGATACAGTATCAATATAAATGATGGTTCATGATGCAACATATGATGGATTTGTTGGACTGTAACCCCATTGTGAATCAGGAAGCACCTGTACAATATAACTCCATTAATGCATATAATGCCTTATACAGTGTGGATTTTCTGTGGGTCTGGAACTGATTAATTCAATTTGCATTATTCTTTATGGGAAAAATGTGATTGGTACTTCATTTTCGGGACTCGATGAGCCTTCTGCAACGAATTGCAGACGAGGTAATGCGTTCCAAACAAGGTGCCATTGTAGTTTTTCTCTCGGGTTGGAGCATTCTCGCTAAAAGTAGTAGGCAGAAAAGGTTTTTAAAAAATATTATAAATTAAATGTGCATTAGTTTACCACTACTCCACTTTATTTATTTTTCCCGATTTAACTCTGCTTTTCCGGGTCATGGTTGTGAGTGTCTAGGTCCTACTCCCAGAGAACACAGGACACGGGGGTATGCGTGCCCTGGATAGGGTGCCAGTCCATAGCAGGGCTGAGTAGGGGTGACTGCTGGAGCACGGGGGGGGGGATGCTGCCCTGATCAGAGCCCCCAGACCACACGTAGAGCAAGTCAATTCTGCATGTGACGTCTGACCCAGCCGGAAGGACGCCATGACTCAAAGCCAAGCATCCACTTCACATTAGCTCAATGATATAAGTACTCATTGAGCAGCTGCCCTAATCATCACTCACACTGAATGGAGATGTTCTGTTATTCTTGTAATATAGATATGGATTTAAAGTGAGGAAAGTTTTTGGACATTGTTTGTAGACTTGTTTGTGCCTATTGATTCTTAAACATGTACAGGGTACAATTATAAACTGGGTCTGTAAGCCTTTGAATTGGAATTTTGTAGGCACATCATGATGCCATGTGACAAGATTGTACACAACTCTCTGGAATTATGAGATATAAAAAATGAATTTACTTGGTGTCTCAGGTAAGGTTGTTTTCTGTCCTCAGATTATTGTGTGCGTACCTTTTTGATTCTTAGATTCCTCATGTTAGAATCATGTAATTGTGGGGCTGAATAAGTAACAATCATATACTTCTGGGCTAATCTGAGTACACGGTGTCTCAGAGCTTTTAAATCCTGCCGGGATTAGGGAACTGCAAGCTCAGCAGAACTTTTTGCAGAAACTGGGCGCTGAAACTTATTGCTAAAGGGGTTTGAAAAATGTGATTATTCTAGTTTTGAGGGTTGTTGTGTTACGTTGCTCGCATTTTTTCACCTGGTTGGTTCATTATGTGAGCTGAAACACTTTTATGCATGTATAGTCAAGTTCGGTGTGTGCGTGTGCGTGTGTGTTTGCGTTTGTGTGCACGTGTGTGTGTGTGTGCGTGTTTGTGCGTGCGCGAGTGATTGGCAAGGATTTGGTGCCTAGAGCCAAGTCATGTAGTCACATGTTTGTCAGAAGGAGGAAGCCTAATCGAGAGGGCTGAGTGAACACTGCATGTGGTTGTGTGTCAGAGATAGAGGGACTGTGTGGGAATGTGAGGACAAGGTGTAGGGGTAAAGTGTTAGACGAGCCAGGAAAGCTCCGGTGTTCTCCAATCACATTCATTTCTTCTCTCTGTGTGCCCCTCCCTCACCCTCCCTTGCTGTTTCTCTGTTGCCCTCATGCCTGGATGGATTTACATTAGGCTTGCCATCGCACTACAATGACTACCGTGGATGTAGGCTCCCTGCAGTAAGCACTCAAAGGTAAGGCAGACTATTCGTTCTCTCTGTGTACGTGTCCTGTTGCATCTTCTGTCTATTTGACTATTTTTGTTCTCGACACTTCTGTCACTTACGGCATTTTAAACAGATGTTTCCACAAACTTTGTATGTCTGAGCACGTTTGGTGATTCTGCCAGCCTTTTCTCTGAACTGTAACCTCATTTTCCATAGTTGTTGTTGCTCTGCTGTTTGACAGAAGGGCAGTTAATGTTTGTGTTAAAGAGGATGGCCAAATAGTTTGCCTAGAAAACATTAACACCCCTTCCGTTCTAGCAAAAATGTTTCCTGTCCAGCTTAATGTGAATTTTGCTTATTCTGCTGGCTGAGACCTCTGTCAGAAATATGCAGGCAGCAGCCACATATCAGATCAGGCTGCTCTGCTGGTTGAGTGCAGCTGTAGTTGTGAGTGTAAGTGCTTGGAATGTGACTCTGTCCTGTCCTCTGTCCCAGTGCAGATCCCAGAATGGCAGTGATAATCGAGTCTACAATTACAGAGTGTATCAAAACAACATTGACTTGGGCTTGTCCTGAGAGCTATGGCTGATTCAGCTCTTTATCTCCTGCGTGCTTATGAGCTGAATCACGAACACAGCATCTTATTTCTTTTTCCTTCATTTTACTAAGTCATAGCATTATGTTTTAGATCAGTGGAGTGCGATAATACTTGTACGTTAATACAACACGTGTATGTATGTGTGTGTGTGTGTGTGTGTGTGTGTGTGTGTGTGTGTGTGTATATATGTATGTTTGTATGTATGTATATATATGTGTGTGTGTGTGTGTTTGTATGTATATATATATGTGTGTGTGTGTGTGTGTATGTATGTATGTATGTATGCATGCATGCGTGCATATATATATATATATATATATTATATATATTATATATCTAATATATATATATATATATATATAATATATATATATATATACACACACCACACATTATGTGTGTATATATATAATATATACCCACACACATGCATACGTACATTATATTTTTAAAATATAATGCGTGTGTGTGTGTTGTATGTGTATGTGTGTATAATGTGTGTGTGTGTTGTGTGTGTGTGTTTGCGTGTATATATATATAAAAAATAAATAAAAATGCGTTTTGTATATGTACTGTTGTATATACTTTTTAATACTGCTGAAGAGAAATCATCTAATATTTGGTGGGCTTCACATTCTCTTTCTAGCATAAAGTGCGTTTCCTTCTGGAAGACCACTCTGCTGATTCATGGTTTTTTTTTTTTTTTTTTTAACTTTGGGTAGACACCATACCCTGTAATAGCAGTATTTCTATTAACACTGTGTCATAAGGTTTAACACGTTTCGAATTCTGCTGCTTCGTACCAAACTGACCAAATTTCCCCATGTTCCTCTTTTTGTAAGATGTTTATAAAGAGGCTATATTTAAAGGGAGAAAATTAGGAAACGAGACTAATGAAGACGATTCCGTAACAAAGATTACTGTTACAGCCCATTGTTAGAGGAGTCAGAAGCTTTAAGAACAAGCCGTTCATGATTCAGATTCATATTTCTCTAGAGCTCAGGGCTGACAAGAGGGAGCAAAGTAGGAAGTTTCAGGAAGTTAGAGGAAGAGATTGAGGAACATGCATACACAGGGCAGAAACTCCTTGCTTGCATGTCAGCTTTTCCCAGAGTGGTGAAACTGGGTCATATATTCTTCTTGCTTTAGATGCAGAGTTCTCGTGAACATGCCTGCTGAGAGAGAAATTGTGTAATTGCACAGTCTGAGGGTTTGTATTGTAAAAGTTTGCGGACACCCCTTCTTGGTGATCTCTGGTGTTTCAGCAACACTTGCTTGGATCACATTCATAATATAAAGTATGCATTTCTGGATTCTCTGTAGACAAACAGTGGCAGAAGAATGGGTTGTATTGAATACCCGAGTGGCTCTGTTTGACACATTTAGAGGTTACCACTTGTAACAAGCCAGTTCAGCAACTATTCCCTGCTGTCCTTAAACAAAAGTTCGGGCAAACATTATACTAATACTCATGTTTTTGATGTAGTTTTGGGGTGTCCACAAAAGTTAAATATACATACAGTGTATATTTTCTACACTGACCCACATGCTGAATTTCTTTTCACAATTGTTTTTAATATTCTACCCAGAGTGGAGATTAAAGTAGATTGCATGTATTGTATAAATTAATTTTGAAATTTGACTTTACCCCAGGCATGATGCTCTCCTCCAGGTGCTGGGCATCTGGGTAGCAGCCAATGGACTAACCATTTTAGTTTAGTTTTTAACTTTCAGTACACTCTTTAATGAGTTTGTTTGTTGATCTGTATTTTCTGGGTGAAACCACTCAGACTGATGTTACTAGGTTAGCGCAGTGTCCCATTATTGTGTATTTCGTTTTTCAGTAGCATTTAATTAATTAGGCTTGTCACAGTTCATCAGACTTTTAGGAGGAAAACTTGATGCTGAGGTATGTGATTTGATGTGCTACCACTTGTAGAGGCAGGGTGGGTTAGCAGCCTGCAGGCTCATTTATTTATCTTGGGAAGTGTGATGGAATCTTCTTGCCTCTCATCATGCTGAATGGCAGTGTCATTTTACAGTACCTTTGATCCTGGTTCGATGAGCTCTGTGTAGGACGGTCAGAAAAGATCGAATATGAAATTTCTTGCTACTCTGTGCAGATTTTACCAAAGAAGGATTCGTTTCATATCGGAGCTTAAAATTAGGGGTTACACCAAGTGGCTGAATGCAGAAATCAGTTGAAAATCTTTTTCAGCTTTCTGTTGTGTGCACTGGTTTATTTTAGTGTTTTTTGTTTTGTTCTCGCAGGTTATGCTGTCCGAAACGTCCCAGCTGAGTCTGAGCAAAAGAGAAAAAGGCTAACGCACAGTCAGAACATTTGTTGACACGCATCTCACTGAGCCATGAGTGACTCTCAGAACATTGGAGATACAAGCCAAACAGGGGGCCTTCCTGGACATTTGGTGAGTATGCACTGCAGTCACAATGTTATGTACAAATTTTAATGCTCCATTGCTGCTTGGTTGCCAAATTTAACACATTGAAGAAATAGAAACGTTTAAATTTGGTACGTGCAAATGTTTGGGCACCGGTCTTGATGGTTCTTCATGTTTTTCTACGGTGTCAGAACATAACTGGCCTGTGCTTGCTGTGGCAGCACCTACAATAGAATTTAATTGGCCTATTTGGCCTTATTCCTGGCGGATATAGACAAATCCACAGCTTAATAAATTCTGTGACCTTTCAAACCTCTCAGGGAATTGTTTACATTCAACCACCATGGGTTCCTTTAAGCAGCACAGAGCAGGAGAAGCCTACAAAACTTGTGTTACATGCTTTAATTCCAGGTTGTCACTATTTTCAAAATGAAATGAGGTGTTATTATGAAATGAAACTTAATGGGGACTGTTCATGTCGAGACAAGATCTGGAATACCAAGAGAATGCTCCGATGTTATTACTCATTGTCCAGTGAGATGCAACGCATAACCCTTACATAATGCAGAGGTCCTGTAGGAAAATGTGGCTGGTACGGAAATAGTGGTGCACAAAACCATGGTCCTCATGCAAGAGTCATGAAAAGCAAAGCTTAACATACCTTTGATCCAATGAAACAAAGACTAAGCCCTTTTGCTTCAATCACTAAGGTATGTTTGAAGAAACAAATTGTTTCAAGAACAATTTGCGACAGCCAGTAGCACTGGAACTATTGTGCAAGTAAAGGGAAGAATGTATTTTTATTAAATATGAACAAACTGCAAGCCAGAGAACTGGAGAAACTGAAGCTAAAAAAGAGGTTTGATATTAAATAAGACAATTATTCAAACATGTCTGAAAATCAGACTTCAGGAAATGAAAGGTTTTGAAATGGCCTTCATAGTCCCCAGCTAATAGTATTTCTGAACTAGTTACATTCTGCAAGGGAGAGTGGAAAAACACAAAGACTTGTAGCTGATTCCAGACATTCTGGAGGCTGTAATTTCAATAAAGATGGTTACCGAAAATTACCAAGATATTATACATTTTTGTGTAATTTTTCTCAGTATGTTAAATTCATAGCCCTATGGTATTAAAACGTGCAGAAATGTTACATGTCATGTATACCGTTCACTTTCTATTAGAAAATCATCAATAAATATACAGGTATGCGCCATTTAATGTTCTCATTTCCTTCTGTGAAACAGGACGTTGACCGAAATGGACAATTACCAGACATAGCCATAGTCACATAGTCGTTTTAGGCTACTGTAATGTAAATATAAAGAGTATTTTCACAAGAGGTCAGCATCAGTGATTAATGAGTGACTGAAACAACTGATGCTGTTTGACAGAAGCCAAAAATGAATTGATAGACAACATTACAAACAACATAGAATATCAGCCAGATGAGACAGAGACTCGACAAGTGAATGTGAACCAGTTCAAATAAGTTAGAGATTACAGAAAATATACAGTGTGGGGAGATAAACAAAGTAGTACGACAGGCGCTTAGAATGCCATGTAGAGCTTGTTACACACAAGCAGCAAAAGGTCATCCACACAAACACTGAGTAAATTACACAAAAAAGTCTCTAACCATATCAACGGAGTTAGAACAATCTTTAGTCCAAATGTAAGCTTTGATCAGTAAGGTAATGAACTTTCAAGTGAATGACGGATTTCTGCTCTTAAACTCTTAACTCCCACCTTTGCTTGTGGATTCGCAGTGTTTATTGGCTTGTGTGCAAAACACTTTGCACTACAGTGCAACAAAACTATAATAATGAGCTTCCAGTACATAACTAAGCAATTAACACCGAGTTCAGTACAGGAATGTAGACGGTAACATCATATATCGGGCAGCACTGTAAAGGGTATTTGTCGTTTTGAGTCTGTTTATGGCCGCTACAAAACTCTTTATTTTAAGATTATTTCCTATTATTTATTATAATTAAGTTTTTAAAGTGAACGGATCGGATGGACGTTAAAAGGCAGATGACAGTAATTTGAGGTGCCCAAAGGATTGTATAAGATTATGTTGGTGCAGTTACACTGTGTTAACTTTCTGAATGATCTTTTAACATGAGTTTCACTGAACAGTATGTATTCAATCAACTCTCGGTCTCTATTGACTGTTGCTTGTTTACATTGTATGTTGAACAAGATGCAGCAGTGGCTGAAAAAAAGGTGTGTGGTGTGGAAATATGAATTGAAAGATTTAAACAAGACATTGCCCCTCTAAGGTTCTCTTTACATTTAAATAAATGTTTTTTTTTATTCTTTCATCTAAATGCCTAAGCTGTAGGAATAATAATCATTTTGTAAATAATTCTGTAAACGTTTTGTAAGAGCAATGGAAATACTGTACCAACTGATTTCGATTCTTATTATCCTTCTTTTGAAAGTCTTATAAAAGCCTTTGTACTAGACATTTTGTACACTTTTGTTGGCTGAGGAAATGAAAACGGGAGAATTAACAAAGTAACTGTTCATATATGAGGGCCCCTCGGTACAAAACAGCAAGAGAAAGAACAATGTTTCATCTAATGCCATGAGCAAGGCTGAGGTTGCCGTCAGGTTGGAGGAAATGGTTATTTCATTCAAAGTATATTGGTCATTCATTCAACAGTTAACCACAGAGCTGTGTGATCTCAGTCCATGAAGGGCTACTTGACACATCACATCTATAACACACAAATCTCACACACTAATGCTTGCTTTTTCAAGTCATTTATATCACAGCATTTTTTTAAGACTGTGATCATTTTTCAGGAAGTCTCTTTAGTGGTACTGTTTTCTACATTTTTGACAGTGTTTGTTGGAAACGTACAATGGGGGCTGATAAAAGTCTGATATCCAACAGGCCTTGACAGTATTCCAGAGCTTCTTGTGATCTTAGTGAATGCTTGGCTTTCTCTGTCTTCAGCTGCACCCATACCTGCTCAGTTGCTTTTACCTAAGGTGACTGTAGAGGAAAGTTCATGACCGTCAACACTCCTTGATCTTCTTTGGTCCTCAAGCAGTTGTTGCAAGTTGTGGAGGTGTATTTTGGGTAAATATTATGCTGCAGTATGAATCATTCTCTGCAAAGACCCAAACAAGCATTCTCAATGATGGACCCAGATTTTTGGCTCCTACTGAAATGTACCAAAAACACTCTTTCCGTATACTCAAGCAGAAATATTAAAACTGTGATGTGGGGCATTGCTGGGGATAAGGAGAGTTTGTTTTAAACATGAAATGCAGATGTGGGTATTTTAAAGGTTTAGAGAACAATTGTCTTGGCATATGTTAGACAATGAAATCAAATTTAACTGAAAAAGAGAAATGACCAGGACATAACATTTATACCAGGTAGAATCCACACAAGTTGAAACCTTTTTGTGTGTTTTTGCCATATATCCTCTACTGTGCAAAAGTCTTAAGCCACCGTTAGATTTGCTGTTTTAGCAATGGTATAATGACCATATATAACATTATGTCCGGATGGACCAAAAATTTTAAAATTGGATTCGACACTCTATAATACTTTTGTCCACTGATCTTCATTCGAATCGTCGTGAGCTTTAGCCTATCTTAGTCTTTTTGTCCTGTTCCCTTCCCTTCCAAAAAGACCATTCCTGATGTAGCTTCTTCAGGGTCAGCTTGGACTTAAGGTGTCCTAAGACTTTTGCACAGTACATTATGTAACATGGAGGTTATAAATTCTAAAACGAGTACTGGTTGGTCATGCATTGGTACAACACCTACACCACAGCATTCCAGTGCAGCTTTACCGATTAAAAGCAGCTTTGATTTAGCCAGAGTAATCGCTGGACGCTGCATGAGGATGTGTGGGAATAAAAATGTGCGTTTGTGCATGCATGTGATCCTAGCGTCTTGGAAGTCTTCTCTACAAATGCTATGATGTTTCTTTGGTCCTTGAGCTTAAAGGAAAGTCTAGTCTTTCTGTGGAACAAATGGTTATTGAATTCTGAACTGGTTGATCCAGTTGTGCAAAAATCAGACCAGAGACCCTGTGATTATGGCAGAAATTATTTGTTGCTGAGGGATTTTATGTAGCTGTGATTAGGTCCAGCAGTTTAGGTGGGAAGTCTAAAATCCACACTTGTAGTTGTCTCTGGGAAAATGAATGGTTGCAATGTTTTGATGTTATGTATATATGAGTTTGTTCTAAAGCAGCTGGTGGTCGTCTTTGCCAAGAGTAATACTGTCTTAGCATAGCTTTATAGCTTGTTGGGTTCTTAAGATCCAGCAAGTCCTAAAATGCTGCCAGTTAACTACTGTTTAACTGAGAAGCCATGTAGGTGTTTTTATGGGAGGTCAGTGATTACCACATTAAATTGGGCTAGAAGATTTGAGCAACTCGACCTGTCTCGCTACTCCTGGTTATGTGAAGACTCGGTAATCACAGCCAAAAACTTCGCCAGGCAAAACAAACTTTGTAGCTTGAGCTTTGATATCAGGGTTTTAGTCAAACTATATGTCTAAGTCTGTAGACACCCTTTCTAATTAGTGGTTTCTGTGTTTTTAGCCACACTCACTGCGAACAGGTTCATAATATGAAGCATATGGGTGTGGGATCTCCATAGACAAAGAGTAGAAGTAGAATGGGTTGTATTGAACACTCGTGACATCATTTCATAGGCTTCCACCTCCCCAACAAGACAATCAACTTTCTGCCCAGCCCTCCTAAAGAATGGTTTGCCAGCTTTGATAGAGAACTTGGCTGACTAAGTCCTGACCTATCTCCATCAGACAGCTGTTGAGATGAATTGTTATTGTCAAACATCAATGCTTGACTTCACAGTCATGTGGAAACCCTTCTCAGAAGAGGGAAGAATGCTGTGGCAGCAAAGGGAGTTTGTGTTCTTTCATGCAAACTTTGGGTGTCCACAGGCTTTTAGCTATGTAGTATAGGCTTTTCTCTGCTTGGTTTGCCAGACTGCTCATGATTGCACAAACTTGTTACTGGTCTTTAAGGTGAGTCTTTTGTGTCGAGGGTGAATAACAGGGTTATCCCACGCAGTGCTGATAAACGAAAATGATGCAATTCCTCAATAGCAGGTTCCAAAACAGATCAGATGTAATCTCGCAAGAGCCGTTCCAAATTTTGCAGTGAGCTGTCCTGGCTACTCCCAGGTTTCAGTAGCTCTGTATTTTAAAAGTTGAAAACATTTTCTTTGATTTTTAACTTTGAAATCTGGTCTTATCTAATGTAAGTAAAGTGCCTTGTATAAGTATTCATCCCCCTTGTACATTTTGTAGTGTTACAACCTGGAATTAAATGTACTTAGCAGGGTTGTTTGCTTTTTCACTAACACATTTCTCAACAATATGAATGTGGAAAAAAAATGTTTCTTATTGTGACTCAATGGTTATTGAAACAAACCGGAGACATATGTTAGGTGCTTAAGCATTTACCAACCCTGGATCAAAACTTGGTCGCACCACTTTTTGCTGCAGTTATAGCTTTTAGGATATGCATTGATCAGCTTTGCACCCTGGCACCCTTGCTCAAGCTGTAACATATTGGAGACCATAGCTAATGTAAGGTACACAGCTATGTAAATATCTTACCAAAATTTCTGAATCAGTTTGAGGTCTAGGGTTTGACCTGGCTGCTCTAACACTTTGAGTTTCTTGCTTTTGAACCACTATATGCCACAATATGCTTAGGGTTTTGATCTTGTAAAGTGAACCTCCACCCTAATTACTGGTCTGTAGTCTGATGTTGCTAACTGGAGCAGGTAACCTCCAAACTTACCACCAGCATCATGCAGCCACCACCTTGCTTCACTGTGGAAATGGGTGATGAGCAGTGTTCGTTTTGTGCCATGCATGGTCCAAAAGTTATTTAGTTTAACTCCAATTGGGATTTCTTTCTTTCTTTCTTCTTGCCGTTCTTTAATAAAGCCTAGGTGACTTCCTTGTTTCCCTTCTTAATTCGTTACTGACTTTAAGGATTTACCTTGTCTTGCCTTGTCATATTCTTATTTTTTAATTATAGATTTAATGGTGCTCTGTGGACAGTTTGGAACATCTGTTTGTAACCACACCCTGATCTATACGTTTTTTTTTTTTAAACTTGAGTTTTGTCTCAAACTTGTTTAAGGTGTATTTACATTCAAAACATATGACACTTTTAATTGCACCCTGTTCAGTAAATTAGGGGACCTCTGACGGCAAGTGGTTGCATCAGATCTATGAGGGTGAATAATTACGCAGTCACAACTTTTATATACATTTGTGAAAAATTTTGCCAACTATTTTGAGTTTCCACTCACTTTGATATTCTAGATTATTTTGACATACACTTGGTAGGTGCACCTGTTCAGCTGCTTGTTAAATCATATATCTAATCAGCCAATCACTTGGCAGCAACTCGGTGCATTTAGGAATGTAGACATGGTTGAGACAATTTGTCAGTTAAGAACAGGAGCCCGGAGGCTACAGTTAACACAGGCTCACCAAACTTGGATGATACAGTATTGGAAAAACATTTGAGTCTTGATTTCTGCTGCAGCATTCTGATGGTAGAATGGCAGAATTTGATGAAAACTACATGAAAACATGAATCCATCCTGTTTTGCATCAACAGTTCAGGCTTGTGGTGGTGTAATGGTGTGGGGAATAGTTTCTTGGCACACTTTGGGCCACTTAATACCAATTGAGCTTTGTTTAAATACCACAGCCTACCTCGACATTATCGCTGACCATGACCTACTCTTTATGACCTCAGTGTACCATCTTATGATGGCTACTTGCAGTAGGATAATGTTCCATGTCATAAGGCTGGAATCATCTGAGTGTTTTTTTTTTTTTTTTGTACATGACAGTGAGTTCACTGTACTCAAATGGTCTCCACAATCACCAGATCTCAAACCAACAGAGATTCTTTGGGATGTGCAGAAACATGAGATGGGCCTCATAAAGAAGCAGAATTCAAATGTGCAGCAACTGCATGATGTTATCATATCAATATGGACCAAAATCTCTGAGGAAAGATTGAGGAATGTTCTTATACAGATATTTATATTTCCATACAGCCTTTATCATATAAGCTTTGTATACATATTGGAAAGTTGATGTATAGATGCATCTTGTTTGGAGTGAGGTCATGGGTGCCTTGTTTTTCAAGCAAGTGACCAGTATCACAGAAGCGTGTGGGTGAGCTTCTTGACAGATACAGTTTACTTCCTAAATGTTCCGAAGATTACTTTGAAGGTTACTGGCTTTGATTTAAAAAAAACTACAAAGCATGAAAACACTAGCTGCTTGTTTTCACTCTGGTCATTGTCTCTCCTGAAACATGATCATGCAAGTCAGCAAGATGTTAGAATAACTCTGTTGTAAGATTTGTTCTCAGTGTTTTTGCTTTTTGATTGGCACTGGGTACAGTTTGTACACGTTACCATTTAATGCATTATTATTAGCCTAGGGTTAATTTTCACCTGCTCACCCCTGGCAGGTCAAATTAAAACATGTTAGAATAGTGTCCAAAACAACACTGCAGCAGCCCAGTTCCTGTGGGAAAGCGTAACCCAATATGTGAGCTTTGTGCGTTTGGATTGGGGTGTGAAGGTGGGGAACCTTTGAAAACATCTGAGAACCCGGTGCTAAGTACAGTCTCTGCTCATAACACTAACTCGTACTGTGCTGTTTTTCATGTGAGTTTTATTAGCAATATTTTATGCAGATGTCACAGACAAAGCTAAGCTGTACTCAGAAGGAATGCGTGTGTGTGTGTGTGTGTGTGTGTGTGTGTGTGTGTGTGTGTGTGTGTGTGTGTGTGTGTGTGTGTGTGTGTGTGTGTGTATAGCTGGGATATGCTGTACCTGTTCGTAGACTGCATGAGTAAATGCAGTGCTTGACAGATTATTTCGTGACTGTTATGTGGGTCTCTTAGTGTTTCTTGAGGGACCGGCAGTTAGATTTGTAAGACGAACATTGTGTGCTACAGCAGATAGTGACATGTTGCTAGGTATTTATGATGTCAGTGCCAGGCTTAAAGATAACTTTTAGACAGAGACCTGAAACAAGGGGGTGTGTCTTGTACTGTGTTGAGCTAATCACATCTAATCACCCCAGTGGTTTTGTGTGGGTTTATGTCTTCACCCGTCTGTCTGTCTGTCTGTCTGTCTGCCTGCCTGCAGTTTTTACTTTGTCTCCTGCAGTAATCGGTTGTCAATGAGAGCAGCACATATGAACTAGATTCTTTTCTCTGGATCTTCCCATTTTTCTAGTTAGTTGTTAAACCAGCAGTATTGTGCAAATGTCTTTCTGTATTTTTCAGTTTGTATTCTGCTTATTCTTTAAGTTTTAGTGATCACTGCACTTTGTAGTTCTGCAGTTACAGACCGTAGTCCATCTGTTTCTCTAAATACCGTATTTTCCGGGCTATAAGGCGCAATATCAGTGATCGACTGCTAACGGATCTATTTTCATACATAAAGCGCACCGGGTTATAAGACGCATGAAATGAAACAAAACCCTTACGTTCCGTCGGAAGCTCAGTTTGGTCTTAACCTGGCGCAGGGCGTCTTCTTGCTTCCTCCACTTCCGTATCATTGATTCGTTAATGTTGAATTCTCTCGCAGCTGCTCTATGTCCATGTTGTACTGCGTGACTGATAGCGTTGTGTTTGAAATCCGCTTCAAAAATAAATGAATGAATGCACGTACCCTAATGCTGAAGCACATACCGTATTACTCCGCTATGCTGCGCACTACGGTTGCCGTAAGCTTCGTAACTTATCAAGGCCGTGCTAAAACATTTTGACAGATTTATGAGCGCCGTGTACCATCTACAATCGGTTCTAGGTCAAGAAAGCACAACCAGAATTAAAATTCATAACATTAGACGCACCGCACTTAAAGGCGCACTGCGATTTTTGAGAAAATTAAAGGATTTTAAGTGCGCCTTATGGTCTGAAAAATACGGTACTTCGTTCAGTCTCCATTTACTCTCAGTGTACTATTTGGGTGGTCTATCATTCTCAGACGTGTTAGTGTGTTGAGCTGGTATGATTGGATCAGACACAGCAGTGCTGCTGGAGTTTTTAAACACTGCACTCACTGGCCACTTTTAGAAACATTCACTTTATTGCTCCACCTCCTGGATGTAAAGTCAGAGACAGTAGCTCATCTGTTGCTGCACAATTTGTGTTAGTCATCCTCTAATCCTTTATCAGTGCTCACAGGTTGCCGGTGGCTGGATATTTTTGCCAGTGAGGTGATGTAAAACTCCAGCAGCACTGCTGTGTCTGATCCACGCGTACCAGCACAACACATGCTAACACACCACCACCGTGTCAGGGTCACTGCAGTGCTGATCTGCGGTGATTAGAGATCATTAGAGAACAGAGTCAACGGGACTAACAAAGTATGTAGAGAAACATGCAGTTCTTCACATTGAGCTCGAAACTGACGGACTGCGACACTGCGTGAATTGAATCGGAGCATGTTCTAATTTCTGTTGTTCTGATGCGTTAAAATCAGGCTGACCAAGCAGAGCTTGGTTGTCAGGCAGAACAGCTCATCCTGCTAATAGTGGAGCACAAGAGCTTAAAAAAAGCAACACACTGACTATAAAAACATGATATGAAAGAAAAGATCTGGTGGAATAGAACTGAAAGGCTGGAGAGTGATGGTGATAAACCTCACAGTGATTGCATGGAAGCGTTTTATTGTTTATTTAAGTGCATTCTAATCTGTTCATGCCCACAGAAACTCAAACTAGAGCTTCCTGCACTAATCTTCACTCGTGTCTTGTGTTTTTATAAGTTTGACAATGTGAAAAAGACAATCTCCGTGACACGTTAAGAGAAGGGAAATGAAAGAAAGCAAAAGCAAACGGAGTTTTCAAAGTGTTGAGGCAAAAAAAAGGTAACGCACTTGGTGTGAGGGTCCCACTACGTTAAAAATCACATCAGTTGTTTTTTTTCATGCAGAAAAATCGGACTCGGCCTTTTTTATACAACATGTATCCTGTATTGTATCTTTAGGTGTCATCAATTTTTTTTCCACTGTTGCCCAGCCCTAACATGTCACCACATTTCAGTTGCTAGCTCCTTGATAAGAAAACGTGATGAACTTTGTTCAGTTACCTTTTGTCGGAGCATTTCTGAAATACTTAGGACTACCTCTGCAGTCGTGCTAAACCTGCAGTGTTCTGCATGATTGAGCCATAGTAGGTGTGCTGAGTCACATTTTGTGCCTGCAGTGTCAGTGAGAAGTTTTGGTATGCTTGGTTCTCACTGAGCATATCAAAACCAAACTCCTTTCTTCTGTCAAAAATCATGGCATTATAGAGAGCGTTGTGGCACAGGACCAAGTTAATCCTTATGATAACATGCAGAGAGCGCTTAAGCAGAAGAATATTGCACTCAAATCACAAAGAATGAATTACACATGTTCATGCCCTAGAGCAAATCCTTCTGCCAGGTTTTTAGCAGGTTATCAGATTCTTCACATGGACACTTGCTGTGTTTTTTTTGCTGTGATTAAGTGGCTTTATTGTGATTGAGTTCTTGAACGTGAACATGGATTGGGACGCTAGTTGAGTTGTTGAGAAGTTGTACGATCAGATTTTTACTCAAGTACTGGAGTACTTGCTTTTAATAATGCTCAATTATTACAAGTGCATTCTTAGGCCATTGCATTGTTATAATTTTTCCACAACACCTCCAATAATTAATACCCCTAATAAGTGAATTTCAACTGGCATTTAAATACAAAAATGCTTGCTGAGGAATCATGAACTTGATGTGACCCTGTTGTTACTGAATGTTAATAGGCTGTCTTTGTCACCTTGGGAGGAAAAAACAAGTTTTAGAAAAGGGGAAAAAAAATCATTTACTGACTTTCGAAGCTTCTTCAGAGTAACAAGTAACGAGGATCTTGATGGAAATGTAGTGGAGTGAAAAGTACAATATTGGTCTTTAAAATGTGAAGTTAAAGTCATAAGTTTGCAAGAAATATAATACTCTGGTAAAGCATAGATACTCCGAAAGCATACTTAAGTACAGTACTCAAGTAAATGTACTTCCTTACTGTCCACCCCTGATTGTAACGTTAGTTTTGTGTATGATTTCTCCTTCATTCATTTCATATTTTCATATCATGTCCAAGTCATTGGAATATGCAGGGCTTTTACTGTTGCTATAGTGTGAATAGTGTAAGTGTTGTCTCCCTCTAGTCTCGGGTTTCAGCTACTGCATTTCATCCCTCAATCTGCTTGTGCAGTTGTAGTGTAGATTTTAGTACAGTATTTATTGCAGGTAGTTTATTGCAGGCATAGTCTGAAGTGTTGCCCATATCATTTCCTGTTTCCCTTCAGCTTGGTGCAGTGCCTCTTCCCCTTCGTCGACACGGTGATGATTATGATGATGGGGACCTGAACAAAACTCTAGGAGTACAGCGCTTCCAGCAGATCCTCTCTCCAGCACCGCGACTGCCTGCTGAGCAGCATCGCATTTTTAATGAGGAAGACTTTGAGTGTAAGAACACCAGTCCTAATCATTCTGTATCATTTGATACCAATTACCTATTTATGCAACTAGCTTTGTGTAATGCAGTCACATTTTGTGTTCAAGTGCAATATATTTATATTACCTGTATTCTCGGAATAAAGTAACATCGGTGGATCAACCAAATCCTGATTATATCTGAGGCTAGTAACTGCCCCCAGTTTATCAGATCAAGAATCAGTATGAGATTAGTGCTGTTGTGCGCCTCCAGGAAGGAACAGCATAACCGCTTACAGCACAAAATCGTGTATAATTGGAGCAGTGCTTATTAGGTTTGGCATTAGGCAAGGTAAATGTATGGTTGTCTCTGCAAGTCAGTAACCTCCACATTAGAATGCTGCGTATCACCATATTAAGTGAGGTAATCACCACTATCAAAAATACACTCATGAAGGAATAATGAGTCACTTTGTCACACGAACCATTCTCACCCCTGTATTACTTTTAATTTCAGCATCCCTCATTTTCCTTAGCTGAGCTGCATTTAACGTCAACTACAGATGCACCGATTGCAATTTTCTTGGCCGATTCCGATTTTTAAATATATGACCGGCCAAACTCAGGTCGCAGTTTTACACAGCATACACAACCCAAGAAGTCAGACATCACTACTGTTTACCAATGAATGCACTTAAAAACACTGAATGGATATAAGAGCTATACCGATATACGGTGCTGTCATCCTCACAGTATGTGAGCCAGCTCAGTGCAGGTGTCCCATGTTCAGTTGCTTGATGTCGTGTAAACATCGCACCCCAGTCACAACATTAAGTATGTCAGGGCATTAGACTGGATTATAAGTGATTGCTTTACAAGGGAAGGTCAGCTTTTCTCTCAGTTTCATTAAATGTTAGAAACAGCAAACCAGTAATGTCATCATACATCAGGAAACTGTGGCAGCTAAAGTGGGAAAGCCTGGAAAACAACAAGCTGCATGAGACATTCCCCACCATAAATGACCAAATAATAACTCCCCCTCCCCAACAGAGCAGGCCAATCTGCATGGACCAGGTGCCATATTGGGTGCACTACACTTACCCATCTACATCTCCTAAAAGGGGAACCCCAACTAATATGTAATATCAGTCGCAACATTATATCAATAAAACACATGATCAGTGAGTGCTGCCAATACACAAGAATTAGAGATGGTCTGAGAATACTCAGAAATATCCTGGATGCACTAAAACAAAAGAACGTAAACAAAGTCTTGAAGTGTCTCATACACATAGGAATAAAAGCTGGATTATGAGATTCCCTGAACAGCAGTTAAAAATAAGAAACCTGCCATGAATATTGCCAAAAGCTGGCCATGGTGTAAAACCCCATACAAACAAAGTATTACCCAAGTGCCATTATTATTCATTATTCTTGGTGGAATTCAATTTTAGTAAGTCAAATGATCTAATACTTTACCTGCAATATCACGCTGCTCATTTATTACATTCAAACTCCTGATGAGCGGCACAGCTTGTGTGTAAAATCTCCTTTTGAACCCCCTGACACAGAACTAATTGACCCTCGCTGAAGACTGTGTGTCTTTGGGTGCCTGTGGCACGATCCTGTACTTGCTAAAAGTGAGGACAAAATATTAACGCTCACTGGACAACATTTAACATGTCATTTTGAGCTTAACTGGCGGTGAATGGATGGTGGTCTGGTGCATTTTGGATAGGAGAAACCATGTGGTTGTTTATTAGACATTGCGCTTTTTGTGGATGCACATCTTCTCTTTATGATGATTAGTGGACGTCTCAAAGGGGGTAAAAATCTTGACCATCTGTCAATCAGTAAATCGGGAATCCTAACATGACTGCCTTCTCAAACTTCAGTAAATCTATGCTAAAGAATTCCAATTTATATTATATAATATTATTTATTTTTACAATATTTACTAATTACAATGATATAATAATCTTTTATTATCTAAAATGGCTTAGTATTAGGCAGCACAACTAACACAACACCACTGGAGGATATAGGAAGTATAATGCTATGGCTAGCCAATGAAATGAGGTGATCATATGTAAACAAATGTACTGACCCAATACCATTTAATATGTACTGGCTCAGTTTCTTTTCACATGATCTTTTTTATCCTAGCTTCTAAACTTTCTGTTTTTGCCCCTTTGTTGTAGGTTAACTCATTAAAAGTACTGTACAAGGGTTTCTAGAGTCTAATCATCATCTGTACTTTTCAGACCACCGCCAGTCGTCCTTGCACATCCACCACCCGCTGTCTAAACACCTGCCAGATGGCAGAAGGAAAAAGGGTGGTCGCAAAAAGAGGGGCGGGAGGAGAAGAGGCTCAGCCAGCAGTGGTGGAGCTCCTACTATAGAGGAGGATGAACTGGAAGAGGAAGGAGAGGAAGAGGTCTACAGCCCCCCAGACCAAGAATGCAACACCAACACTCCTACACCTGACACAGATTCAGATCTTCATAAGGAACCAGTACAGGTGTCCACATGCACATGCACGCAGGTACCCACACCCACAAGTGTAAGTCAGTCCTAATCATCTGTGTGCGCTCGCTCTGTTCCCACAGTTCTTTGTGTGTGATGAAGACTCTGGTAGCCCCACTGTAATTGGACACGATGTCGGGTCTCCACCTCGACAACTGTCCATTGTCCCACAGTCAGCCATACACTTTAGCAGTGATTTGGAGGATGCCACTACCACCGAGTAAGGCAACACACAAACACACACACAGTATCAGTCAAGTTTATTTAGAGGTTTTCTTTATTTTAGCTATTTTATTCTCTTTCAGCTGTAATCTGTAGTGCTGTTAACTGGCAGTTTCACCAGCAGCAGATTTTTAATATGGTTTTCCTAAATGATTTGCCAACCTTTTCTTAAAGTAACTATGTACTGACATTTCTTTGTTTATCTTTTTTGTCCATATTTTTGATTATTGAAGTCTGTAAAATAATAGATTTCTTCCAAATAGGAGTTATTTTCTCTATAAGAAAACTTCTTGGTTTTAGATCAATATCTGAAATGGACAAACTTGACTAGTTGTATTTATGTAAGTGTTATTTTAACATTAGCCTTTAAATGAAAAGTAGAGGTAAAGTGTGAGTGTGAATATAAAACAAGTTTCTAAATTTGTGGAATAACAATATGCAGAATACAATGTTGGCCAAAAGTCTTAAAGTCAAAGTGACTGTGGAGGAAAGTCCATGACTGTCGGCACGCCTTGATATTCTTTGATTTTTAAGCAGTTTTTGCAAATGTCTGTTTTGTTGTTGTGTACTTTGGGTCATTATCCTGCTATAATAGGAATCCGTCTCTCCAAAAACCCAAACCAGCATTTTCACTAGTGGTAATAGACTTGAGCCCACTGTATATAGGATTTGAACGATCCGCAAAACATGCAGCTTGACTACATTTTGGCTTAAGACTTCACTATAAAAGGCATGAAATTGAGGGTTGTGTTGTTTTTAACCATAAATAGGCTTCTCCCAAAGCTTAGTACATTTTTCAGCTTTCTCCAAGACCGAAGTTTCACAACAGACATTAGATCCTTTATCAGCATCACCCAGTCCTTATGAGAAAGGAGTGGTTCACAGCTTAATCATAATTCTGTAGCTTTTCATTCTAACATGTATAAGGCCTATCATTTTTGTTCATTTTAGATAGAGCACTTACACAGGCAGTGAAATAAAGTACTTGATTACACCTGTTTGTGCCGTGTCTGCTGAATTTGCTGTTTTTGTCGAATTATGCAGAGCTTGTGATTGAACTGCATTTCTCTAAAGTTATTGAATGTCTCTGCTGTACAGACAGTCTGCACAATGTCAGTGCCCTGAGATAAGTTTGTAATGATGTAAAAAAAAATGCATCTAGAACATTTTACTTGCATTCTAGCTGCTAAATGCATTAAATGCATTGTTTGATAATTATAATGTGAAATAAGATAAATATAAAAATTATATTGATACATTATTGGAAAATTTTCACTTGCTTAGGTATTAGTTTTGCAGCTTTACACATGCGTTTCCAGAGATGGGACTGGGTTCACAATAATCAATTGGACTGGTCTCTGTCTCAACTCTGTTAAACAATGCCAATTATATGTTTATGTGGCCCAGTTTCAGAAAGTCCTCTATTCCAGCGGTATACCCGCTCGATGCCAGCACCAGGCCGGCACGCAGCTATGACCTGCAGGAGCGCCAGCGCCCCGGGGACCTGACGACCACCGACCTGGCCCTCTACCAACACATGCCAACTGATGAGAGTGAGGCCCAGATGCTGGCCACCGTTGATCTGGATGGAATCAAAAGTGAGTAATTCAGCTCACTCTTAAATACTCACACATGCAGAGTGCACAACAGCCTTTTGGTAAATGTTGTAGTTATTCTAACCTCAAAACGTTTATCCTTAGCTCTTGTTTCATATTTGCCTGAAGACCAACTGATGTTCAGGTCTTGGCACCTGGCATGTATCTCGTGTTTATACAAAAGCCCTACGTTTTGCTGTCACTGAAATGGGCAGCAGCGTGGTTTGCTAAGGGTTGCCTCAGAGCTCCGGAGATCCCTGGTTTGATCCCAGCCTCTGAGTTTGCATGTCCTACCCATGTCTGCATGGACCTCCGGGAAATCCCACAATCCAAAGGTTAATTGCTTGCTCTAAATTGACCCGGTATGAATGTGTCTAACTAGTATTGATGTTACCTTGCTCCTCTCATGAATGGCCATTGATGCTGATACAACATTAAATAAAACTAAACAAAGCTGTCACTGACCAAAAAGTGACCAAAAATTTGTATCGCAATTTTTTTTTGTATCGCAAGTTCAAGATTATACCGGTTTCAAAGTCTAATCATTGTTTCATCCATTTCTTTCGACTGGATTGTTACTGCATTTGTAATGTCACCTCACCGCTAGATTTTCCTGGCATAGGCAGTGCCTTGAGAAAATGCCTCTTCGAGCGATGTGCCTTTGGCTTCACTGTTTCACTGGTGCTACTGGTTAACAGCATTGAATCCAACGACCATAATCACATACACTCTTGTTATTCCAATGCATCTTTTCTGCTGAGGTGATTTCGTAAGTAGCTGTATTACCAATAGTGGCTCAACGAACTTTGCAGTGCAGACACTGTGCGTTCTAGACTCTGCTCTGTAGCGCTTCTGGTGGTGAACAGTATTATATAACTTGCTGCCTATTCAATGTTACGGTTGTTGTTTCTGCTATGCTACAGTATGGCAGTATATGAAAAATTCGTATTGTACAGGAAATTAAAAACGTTATACCGAATAAACCGGTACAGCCCACAGCACTACTGTCACTTGGCAATAAATCAGGAATTTTGGTCCAGAGCTTCCCACAACTGTACACATACCAAACACTTGAATTGTTTTCCCTAGCACGTGTATGAGAGAGGGAGAGATTGACTAAGACAGATTGCAGTAGAAACAGCTAATACTCACTGCAACAGAACAAAGGTTTACTTTGATTCTGAATACAATTAGACGACTTCTGACGTCCGAGGTCAGAGACAAGGACAAGGGGTTAGCTCAGTTGCTTCATGATTCTGTTTTCAGAAAACAATAAAGGTTCAAATAGTGTGTATCAACTGTAGTTAATCATTCCAGCCGCCTCAGCCCAACCTGATTTTTATAGTGCTCGTGATGCAAACTCCGTTCTCCTTCCCCTGCCCTCTCTATATTTACGTGTTAGGTCACAGGTTTGAAGATGTTCCTGGTGTGCGGCGCCACTTGGTTCGGAAGTGCAGTAAAGGTCAGGTAGTGCACATCAGCAAGGACCACAAAGAGCCTAGCGGTCGCAGTCGCAAGTTGGACAGAACCCCGCACGAGGTGAGATGATTCCGCAATGGTTATTTACATTTGATAGAAGAAGAAAATGAACATGCCAAACGTTTTATGCTTTAGTAAGAGGCTTAATTGTTTTGGTGGTGCATGATGTAGACCTGTAAGTTATGCAGTTAAGAGCACTGTGGCTTACTCAGACTGCTGTTCTTTGTCAGAGGAGATGGTGGTCTCGCTTTAAAGATTACTCCAGGACCTACAGGGTCCGACAAGTCAACGTACGTCTGCTCCTAGCATATCTGAGTGGTTTCTGACTCCGCTTGTTTGCTTATGAACATGTTTACCAATTTACTTATATACTCACACGCAGTATCAGCTGTGGTTGTGTGCGCACATGAAGATCACTGGTGCGTTTGTCTTACTAAGGTCACACACTAATGGTTACAACTATTTAGCACAGTTATTCAGACAATATTTTGCACTATTTGTACTGTTTCTGTTCAAGAAATATTGTTTTTAAATGGTCAGTAAGGTACTGCTAGAGTAAGGATTTAGAGCCCAGCCCATACTTCGTCCACTCTTTTGGCACATCTCAGCGTAACCAGTCTGTTCCATTAGTGTGTGCCATTTCTGTAACATCTCCCTGCGTTGCATTAACTGAGAGATAACCCAGCTAATCTCTGCAGACAACAACTGACCACGTTCTAGCACTGTTTAGAAGTTCCATGTGCATGTGTGTGGTACTAAACCTGAGTTTATCGTTTGTGGACGTGGAGCTTTAATGGAACTTGAACAGTGTGCTTTTAATTCATTAATCCCCAGGTTTAAATCTCAAAACTTATTTAAAATATCCAAATCTGAAATTGCAAATATAAAACCCTTAAGCCAAACCACACATATTTTTGCATCCTTAGGTGTTTGTAGAATTAAACGAGCTGGTAATGGACAAGAATCAGGAGATGCAGTGGAGGGAGACGGCTCGTTGGATCAAGTTTGAGGAAGATGTGGAGGAGGAGACGGATCGCTGGGGCAAACCTCATGTAGCCTCGCTGTCATTCCGCAGCCTGCTCGAGCTGCGCAAGACCATCTCACATGGTGTGTATGGAACAGGTTCTGTTTCTACTGAATGTAATTTTAGCACGATAACTGCAGCAGGATATGAAAAGTACTGCAGATTATTTAGGCTGAATGTTTTCTTTAGT